>VXBC01009560.1:341877-391729 GCA_013399945.1 Ploceus nigricollis
GATATATATATATATATATATATATGTATGTATGTATGTATATACACATATATGGTATTGTCATGGTTCAACCCAGAAAGTGACTAAATATCACACAGCTGCTTACTGACTAGCACATGTATGACCCCCCTACCCAGTGGGATGGGGAGGAGAATTGGGGAGAAAAAACCTAAAATTCATGGATTGAGATAAGAACAATTCAATCATTCAAACTACTACTACTACTAGTACTAATAATAATAATAAAAGTGAGAGGAAAAGAGAGAGAAAAGACAAGAAAAAGCCAAGCAATGCACAATACAATTACTCACCACCCACTAACTGGTGTCCAGGCTGTCCTCAAGCTATGACCGGCCCCTTTGAGCCCAGTTTATACACGGGGCATGACATTCTATGGAACAGAATATTTCTTTGGCCAATTCATGTCAGTTGTCCCAATATTGCATGGCAATGGAAGAGTCCTAGACTTAGGGTATGCATTACTTCCCAATAAACAGAACATTTGTGGATTATCGACATTCTCATATTGAATCCAAAACACAGCATGTATTAGCTACATGAAGCTAGTACTACAAGGTTCTAAATAAAAAATAAGTTGTATCCCAGTCGAAACCAGGATGGATGTATGCAATCCAGACACACTCAAGGCTCTTTTCTGCAAATGAGGCAGTATGCACATGTTGGAGACTGGAAAGGTACCAGCATGTAGTCCTGATGACCAGTTATAGCTTGGACTCAGGTGTGAAATTTTGGTGTGTCTATTTTGAGGAAATGCTCACTCCCCTCTCCTAACACAACGCAGGTGTTATCTAAGACAGAAGGAATTTAGTAAATGATAAAAGGTAAAGTATGTCAAGGTAAGAGACAAAGTAACTTTCAGAGTGAATGGGAAGCAGAGTTGAAAGTTAGCCGCTTTTTATCTTCCTCCTGGGGAAATGATCTTACATCCAGTATTTCATTCTGGGCAGACTGAATAATCTGTGTAGTCATTGACAGGAAACAGTAATATAATAGTAGACATTGCAGTATATTCTGCCTGAAAATTTCAAAGTATCTTCTACTGAGGATATAAATCTAAAGTACCTATCTTTCTTTTCTAATGCCTTAGGTCTAAATATGTTCTGTTTTCCATAGAGAGCATCTATAATTTAAATGATTTACTCTATGCATAAAGAGTGTGAATTCTCCAAGTGTTCCTGCTTTTATTTCACAAAGAAAGCTCTTAGAAAAAAACGCAACTTAAATATACAGTCATTCAAGATGTGTGTAGAATCTCTGAAGTACTGTTTCACCTTAAAACTATCAACATAGAAGCACATTTTGAAAACAACAAAGTGACTGCTGAGTATATGAACAATAATGAGATGGCAGTGCAAGATCAGTCACTTCTCACAGCTCTTTAATATCAAACCAAAGACAGAAGTTGACTAAGATTAAGGTTACCACAAATAACAAGATACAAACATTTGTATTTTCAAGTAGTGACTTAGTCAGTGTGAAGGGGTTATATTTTATATCCACAATATGTTAGAGCAGTATTTTCTTCTGACATTGTGCTGTGCTCATTTTTCTTGTGACAAAGGCTTTTTGGGGTACATGCAAATGCCTCCCATTATCTATAAGACAACACTACTAATTATGCAAAGTATGCAGATGCTATAATTTCTTGACTCCCAGCTATAAATTCACTTAGTAATTGGGGAGAGGGGTGGAATAAGAAAACAGTAAGTAGAGCTCTACTAAATACACCTTACTGTATTATATTTGCTTCTGTTTGTGTGTCTGTTGAACCGTTCTCATCTCTTTCCCCTTTAAAATGGGACTACATGGATATCTGCAGTTTTCTGAGAGTTAATTACAACTTCCATAAAAAGAAGATTGTTTCATCATTAATTATATATCAGGGTGACTTACTTTACAAAACATGTTTTTTTTTATTTCTTCCATTCTTTTAGCTATGTGTTCATGTCTTATTTGGAAAAAATGTTCTGAGAATAAGTGGTTAACCATTTCAAAGCATTTTGGAGGAAGACTCCTAAGGATACTGAGTTACAACAAATGGTGGCAGCAATGGTTAGGACTTGCAGCAGAAGTAAAGACCAGCTCATCTTCTACTGCAAGTCTCAAATACAATCCAGTGTGATCCAGACAAAACTTCCCCTAAACTGGGGACAAATTACCTTGAACAAACGTTAGTCAAATAATTAAACCTAGTTTAAAAGCCTCAGTATTACAAGAGAAAATCTGTGTCCCTTTTCTCCTTCACAGTTAACACCACCATGTGAAAAGAGGCAGCTTGGTTTCTAATACCCGGTCTTTCAATGAACTCTATATTACTTTCTAAGCATTTAGGGAGCTGTTGCAATTCCTATTTTGCTCCTTACCCTTACCAAGACATTGTTAGCCCACTCTGCAATGGATGTGTGCTAGCTTTATTAATTGCCTGGGGAACTCACATGTACAGAAAATCCTTTCTTACTAAAATCATTTGTAGAAAATTTCATAGAAATCATTGAATGGAGAAAACTAGAACATTTTGTATGCAAGCAATGGTCTTTGCAGTAGAAGGCTCTATATTGAAGGGAATTTTATTTTGTGTCTTATAGTACACATGCAAATGCTGACCTTTTGACAGAGGTATACATATATATTACATTAATATGAGAAAAACTGATAAAATTTCTCTTTCAATTTTTTTTGCACAAAGCAGTGCTTATAATTGATTTTATTTTGGGAACACAGTATCCAAAGCATGCATTTGAATAGTACACACAAACTCTGCAATTGAACATGTAAAAGAGAATTTTGCTCAGGAAAATATGGAAGAAAGCAATGGCCTCAGGTTTTTTAATTGATTAGTTTTTTATTTTTATTGTAACTTCTGAGGCAAAAATATTGTGCAGTCTTTTAATTAGAAGTAATCTGCCTTTCTTTTGCATTTTCACTATGATGTGGTTTGTTATAGTTATTAAAATATAAAGAAAGTCAGTGATGTGATACCTTAAAGACTTCCACATAATTAATAGCCAGTATGTCATGTAAAGGAGGGGCTTGCTTACCTTACAGTCCAGGTGTTATGCACAAATCTATATCAAGTGTGAAAGGATGTCACTCATTATTCAGTTTTTATTAATTTCTGCAATTAATTTTTTAAGCTTTAGGTTTTTAATTTCCTAGGTCATATTTCAGCATTGCTTTTATTTTTCCAGTTGTAAAGTAAAAATTCATTAAGCATTTTTGTCTGATAATATATATATATTTTTGTAACTTCATCTGTACTTTTTTATGATTAACCAGTTTTCTTTTAATAATGAGATAAATCTTTCTTCTGCCATGGCTGTCTTGTAAAGTGAAACACACTAAATTAGCCTTCTTTCTCTTGCTAATCATTCATATTCAGCTATTGACATGTAAAGCCCATATGGTTGATTTCCTGACTATCCTAATTAATTCTTTTGAATAACAACAGTTTGCCTTTTGTCATGTATTTTTTCTATTTGTACAGGATTTTGTTATTTATCTGCATTTACTGAATAAGCTTACATACTATGGCACTTAGTAAGTTCTGCAGTATTTAGCAAAATTTTCTTCAGATGCGTCAGCACAGTACCTGTGTAGGAATCCTGTCAATTATTCCATGACATTTCAGGAAAATCTGACAGAATATTACTATTTCCCTCATTTATTTCTTCAATGAAGCCATTTCAAATATTAAGTCTGATTAAAATATGTAGAATCTAATTTAAAAATATTTAAATTAGTGTACTTGAATATTACATTGATACTATAGGCCGAGGAGATTAAAGGGAGACATAATCATAGTTTAGATGGAGCGCAACAATCGCATGTCCATTAGTAATATTAACTTGTGGGTGGTTCTTCTGTAAACTTATTTATGGAGGTTTTTTGTTCGGTTTTGCATATTTTGCCATTTGCATGATGCTGTGTCTCTTATTCTTTTATACAGAACTCTCAGTAGACCTTTAGTATGAAATGTGACATATATCTAAAGCCATTATTGGCTGTCATGATTATTTGTCCCTCCTAAGGGACTGAGAACAGTGTGACAATAGAAAAATATATCTCATGATAGCAAATTCCAGTATCATCAATCACAGTGGTTTCTCTTTTTTTTCATTGGTGAAAAACTTGATGTTGTCTTTGGGGTAATTTGCTTAAGTGCTAAATCACAGTGTACATATTTTCATAAGATACTTCAATACAAAGTACAGAATGTATTCTATAGTCTCTAATATACTTCAAACTTCCTCACAACCATGGTGCAGATGAGTAGAATTGCATTTTGGGAGTTCTACATCTGGGAACACTGTGTGAAAAGATAATTATGGGTAAATGGAGCATTTTTGATACCAAAGATAGCCTTAGAATGAGAAAGAATAAAAAGATATCCTATATTTAGTTTCTTGAACTGAATATTCCATTCTATAATGTAAAATGATGATGGGAAATTACAGTTTTAAAGTGACTTTGAAAATGTCCTTGATTATGAATTCTGATTTTATTTAAAATTCCAATGTCAAACAAAGCTCTTGATATCTTTAAATGTTAATATATAAAAATCTAATTCTATTTTATATTTGTCAGTGTTAGATTACAGAAAATATTCATACTAAATTTCAACAATGAGAAAGCATCAAAACTTTCATCACATAACTTAAGCTTCGGTGAAAATATTTTAAAGATATTACGATTTTATGTCATAGTCTTTGCTGTTTATTTGCTTTTCTTTTTTTTTCCATGAGATTTCTAAACTGTTTATTGCTGCTGCCATAAAGGTAGGCATATTAGGTTTAATTCCTAAATGGAGAATGTTGTTTTCCCTTTGATGTGAGCCTCCAGATATGCTGTCCATCTTGAGTGGGATTTAGAGCTGTCAAAGCACATCTGAAAAAATGAATTTGTTCTTATCTTCAATTTCTATGAAACTATTGGTTTTGAATAATGTACACATAATCAATTACATATTTATGACACATGTTAATCATAGTCCTAAAGAATTCATAAATACATGAAAAATGGTTTTGTGATACAAACTGTAGATTCTATTCTATTGTTTAATAATTTTTAGAATATAATAGATAATGCTATGAATCCATAGATAGGGTTATTGCTATTTTCTGTGCTTTGGGGAAAAAATTATCATCATAGCTAAAATGCTGTAGTTATAGGGAGTAGGGGCGTTATAATTATGGCTAAAGTTTGCTGAAACATTTTACAAGCCATTTAGGACAAAGCAGATAATTCTTTAGAAGAAACTCTGTCACTTATGACTGCACCAATTATTTTACATAAATACATTTAAGTTTTTAAAAAACAGGAAAAAATGTAATTTACATGAGATAGGTTTTTTAAAAGGATATTGTCTTAATCATATTTTAGTTAATTATGCACAAAACACTATAAAATTATGTATTTTCTGGAAAAAAAAAGGGTCCTAAGCTGCTGTTACCTTTCTCAATAGGTACAGATGGTATCAGTACTGATGGCAGGCCCAGATGCTCTTGTAGAAGCATAAAAGCCTGATCCCTAAAGACAGTGTCTGCAAGTCCTCACTTACACTTTTGCTAAGCTGCTTTGAATGAGGCTTGTCAGTAATTCTTGTACCCTTCAAATAAAGCCTTGACTCAGTTTAGGATGACAGTATCCTTTGGCATGGGCACATATTCCAGGAAGCCTACAGCTAATGTGCAAATCATGTTTCCCATTTGTTTTTCAATCACTCAAGCTTGCAGCCAAACAATGGAATTATTTTCAAGTGTTTGCTGACCAGGAATATAATGGTCAAGTAATGTTTAAAGAGAAGATAAACAACTGTCTTTTTTAAGTTAATTTGACTATGATTTATTAACTATTTAAAAAGTTCATGACTGGAAAATCCTTTTTAAAGAAATTTAGACGATGTTATGAAATAAATATTCTTGTAAACATATGTCAGTGAAAATTTATGTATGAAAAGTTTTGTCTTGCTTTCTCTGTACTATTTACAGACTATCTGTGTTAGCACAAAAAGCAATATTTATTTCACTGACCTTTTTAATTAGTTGCATTCAGGTTTTACTATTTTTTTTCCTACAGTAAATATAATGTTGCAATTACGAAAGTCAGCAGTTGCAGTGGAAACACTGGTGAACTCATTAAGTGCGCTGTCAGGTGTTGCCAACCCCAGATATCAGCCAACTGGGTAGTGAGATATAAATAACTCTTTACAGAAGAATTGCAGTCTAACAAATTACCCATCTTAGACAAAGCTAAACTAGTACCCTGTGATTTGGTTTGCTACTTACTAGCTGCTAATGTGTAGGACAAATGAGAGGAGCATATGCCCCTTCTTAGAAGATATAAATCAGATTAATGACTGCCTGACTCCTAGAAGCCTGTTCGACAGGTGTCCACGCAAAATGGAATTTAAATGCAAGAATGAATTCCAATACTGTCTTTGTATTTATTTTATTTTTCATTATTCCTTTCTATAACCAAGCTATTTGTAAAAAAATGGGATTTCTTGACTACTAAATTTCTGCATCCTCTGAAATGTCTATATTATTTCCTGTGGATTTAAGGAGCATCTAGGTGAGAAGTATACAGAACAATAGCAAAAAGTTCACATGCAGCATCAGCTACAAAGTGGGGGAGGAGAAGAGGTGAGAAAGAGAGAAAGTTTTGCTCCTCTTCTTCTCATGAGTCAGTGTTTTGGAACTTAAAATTGTTGGAAATTCTGCTGTCAGATACAGATGTAATAAATTTCATTTGATATACGTTGCAGAACACTTAGAAAATTGCCACTTCTATGAGTTTTAATAGTCTTGTGTAGAGCATACCTTTTCTTTACAAGAAACCTTCTATTTCTTCTGAATTCTTTTGAAGGTTAGAATGTGTCTCCTATATTTGTATTTTTATAGTTTTACAACTAAAGTCTAAATCTTACCTTGACTGACACAGCCATACCTTAGATGTAATGCAAGAATGCTGAGTTTCAGAAGGAGAACATGTTTTATATGTATTGTGTGACAGATGAATGTGGATGTTCTTGGCAAGCATGATCTTGTAACAGAGAAAAGCATGAATGGCAGTCAGGACAGTTTTGAACTTCGTAGAAAGGTGAAAGAGTTTATGTTACAAGTAGCCAGATGATTCAGTTCATTTATGAAAAATCTGGCATTGTGTTCTACAGTTAAATATTCATATAGATTGGAGGTCTGTCTTACCTTTTTGCCTCAGAAGTATGTCTTCTATTGTAGAAACCATTCACGTGCACTTGGAGAACTGTGATCACACTGAATTACAGGTTTTGGCAAATTATTTTTCCACACTTTGTTTCTTAAGTTCTGTGCTATTAGTCTCCTTTCCAAACGGAATAGAAGAGTTGCAGATCTTCTTTAAAGAGTGTAAATCACTCAGACATGCAATGTCTTTGAGATAAGAAATTCTTAAATGAGTTAAGTCTGAAATGGATGGTGGTGTGGGCTTTGGCTCAGCCTAACTCAAGAAGCATTAGTATAAACTATACTCGTGGCTTCAGCAAGCAGCTTGGGAATGTTGACTGAGAGATGCACCTCAAAAGCAAAAAAGGGCCAAGTAGATCCCATTTAAACATTTTGATATAATAAGAAATAAAAAGTATAAAAGGAATAGTCCTCAAAAAAATCATAGTATCAGCAGAAATATTGAAATAGCTTTTAAGAGTGTTATATTCTTTGCATAAATTGTGATTAATACAAATACTACTATCCCTCATATTTACTTATGTCACATAGCTCTTATCTAGTAGTTTTACTATTTGACTGAATTGTCACTCCAAGTGTTCATTTAAGAGTTTTTGGTTTGGAAGGTGCTTAACTATGTACCCTGTTGTTTTGTGGTGATTCTTGTTTGAGTGACACCATAGACTGTTTTTAATGTGTCTCATTGGTGTTGTGATAATTACAATTATACCTGAAGGTTAAGAATGGAACTTACACATAATGTAAGTGGGCAAAAATGCTAATATTGGTTGAAGAATGTAATTTTGACGGTCATTGTTGTAGAATACTTGTAATTTACTTGCATAGAGCTGGTGAAAAGTTACCACAAGCGGGATGGGAGAAAACCCAACAATCTAGGGAATTTTGATCTTTAAATCACATCTAGAATCACATAAGTCTTTTTTAAAGAAACCACTTCAATTTGTCCATTGACTTATATTATAAGAAAATTTAAGCTCTTTGTTATGTGAGAATTAGGAACAGTCAATATTGGCATTATTGTCTGATCCTTAACATGTTCCATGTCTTTTGCAGTCTCCCTGTCTTAGAATTGATAACATACTTGCCTTTACCACATATTGTCATGAACTAGTAAAGGAAAGTAAAAATATGTGCATTTTCACACTTCAACATCAAGGTTAGCTTAACTTCTAGGCTGTCATCTAATCTCTGTTGTCTTGGCTTGTATAAGCTTCCTAAATGTTTTGAAAATATGCTGAAAGTTCATGCAGTTTTCTTTATCTTTCTTCTTATAAAGACTACTCCTCTTTAATGGCAGTTGCCCTGACCAGGAAAGTTGTGGAGCTCTAAATCCTTATATCTAACCCTTGCTGCATCATCTTTTATATGAGTGTTGTTCTGATCATAAATACTGTTTGCTTCTTTCTTCCAAATTAGTTCATTTTTCATTATGTTTCAGTCAAACATCCATCTTGATCTTTATGAATGACAGAAGCAGCGCTTGTACAGTGCAGAAATAACAACTTTTAAACAAGTTAATCCAAAATAAGTGCTATTAATATGGTGTTAACATGACAAAATGTTTTCATCTTGGAATTTCAGTTGCAGTAATTTCTGGGAAATACTTAAAGAATTCAAAGCAACTCCTTTGTTTGCAAAAATGTGTTTTGGGTGAATGTTTTTCAGTAAATCTCATCCCAGATGTTAGCAGGGAAAATTTTCACATCTTAGATTTGAACTAAGTGTGTTTTCTTTAAGGATTAAACTGTGTAGTGAATGGTTAATTGAACATAGGGTTTCAGATTTAATATATTGTTTAAGCCTTATCATAACCTTTGAAACTTATAAACTGATATTACAAATACATTTTTTAATTATTCCAGTTATCACTGTGATGTGAACTGTTCACATGTTATCTGGTAAAATACAGTTTCAATTAACAGGCAGGCACTAACAGACTGGAGAGGTGAAATAAACTTCCATATTTTCATATTTGTAGAAAATTCTACTCTCTGCCTTGCAGAGTGTGCCTTTAGGAGACAGTGTATCTCCTAAAACAAATCACAGAGACTAGAATAAGTAATTTTGTATCCCTGACTGGTTTCTGGAGCCTGTCTCAGAGTAACACACCAGAATATCTACACACAGCGCAGAGAGACGTGAAGCCAGGAAATGCTCAGCACGGGGATGTGTTTGAATTGTTATTCCTGTGAAGCATTTAGTGACTTCTCTCATGCAGAATCTGAAGCATGTAGTGTCTTAACTGAGGACAAGCAGCTGTGCGTGTTCCTTGAAAGAACAAAGTAAGTATTTTAAGAAACAGCCATTAAGACAGATGCGATACTGATTTACATTTTTTTTTGCCTTTCAGTGATTCCAGTCTTTATCTAGGATGTGGGAAAGCCGGATTCATAATCTTCTTAAGCCTAAGGTTAAAATTTGTACCTTTCAGTTCTGTACACATAGATGGTATCGCTCTACTGAATTTTTCTTCTTAACAGATACTTAAATCTGAGTTTGAAATAACCAAATGAGCAAAAAAGGGAATTTTTTTTTCCATCTCTCTTTCAGAAAGTCACATTATAAAATAGTTTTTAGAGGAGTTAGTTCATTATTTGAAAGCTTATATGGTAAACTTCATGAAGTACCAAGAGATTGGCAGTTCTGGCAGTGATGATAGAGGAATTAGCATTATATATTGAATAACAGTGTGTGAAGGATTTCATCTGGAGAAATTAAAATTTCATAACTCAGCAAGCTATTGTATTTTTCTGGTGCAGGACATAATGGTTTTGTTACAGAAGAACTAGGTACATGGCAGTAGAAGACCGACAGAACCTATAATACCTACAGCTGTAGCTTTGGTTGTTGCACAGAGTTTAAACATTATTTTGGCCACAGACAGATTGATTTGCAAAGATTTTTAATATTATAATACTAATAGAGATGACTGTTTCATTCACGTGTAACTTAACAAAAAATCATAAAATATTTTTAATTAAATTCATTATTGTGAACAAAATGATATAAGATTGAAATTCAAAAATTAACAACTCACTTTCACCTGCCATCACCTGGTGTTATTGAAGATAGCAAAAACTAGTCTCAGTAACACCTTCATCTTTGAAAATCACTTTTTCATATGTAGCTGCGGCTCAAGCTTAGCAATGTTGCTTTCAAGTAAGCAAAAGACATCAAATGTAAAATATAGTTTATGTAACTGTGTAATGTGTTATATACTGCACTGATAAAAGTTGGTGATATGTTGATAGTTTGTTGGGTTTTTTTTTTTAATTCACACTTAATTCTTTAGTAGAAGATATTTCTTTACTCTGCATGTTGTTTTAATTTTCATTCTTTTCTTTCTGCTTTATGCATTCCTTCCCTTAGAGATTTGCTCCATAGCTTATTTAGCTAGACAAGAAGGAGAGGTAAAATTAGAGGTATTGCAGAAGAGTTTTTTCTATCTTCAAAATGCATGCTACCAGGCAGGGTTAGTTAACTCCATCTTAGATGGTGTCACCCATTTCAAATATGCCCTGAAGTGAAGGCCTTTTGGCCCAAAGAACACTTAAACGCTGTGTGTATGTAGTTTGTGGTTACTGTAACAAATAAGTTTAATATCTGTTTTTAGTGTGCTGTTTTCCTTACTATCTTTCTTTAAATATACTTGACTTTAAATAAATATGGATTTTTGAACTCTATTAAAAAGATTTAAGACTGGAAGGTTTTACCACTGTGCACACTTCCCCACGTGCAGGGGAAGAACCATGAACCTTTTCTTTCTTTTTTAACTGGCTGCAGACATCTCAGGGGAGGTACAGCAAGGTTCTCAAAACCAGCAAAGGTACCCTCCTGTTTTGGTGTTTGCAGTTCAGAGAGACAGCAGCACTCCTCATGATGCTGAAGTGCAGCATTAGTTCACACTTTTCTTTAGCTTGGGCTGGTGTGTTTGATCTCTCATGTAGAATTCAAAGCAGATTTTACCCGAATTTTGGTACGAAAAAGCATTGTTTGCCATAACTGGTTATTATAATCCAGAAATACAAAATATCTGAGCATTCTTTATGTTAGTTGCATTTAAATCCAAGTATCCTTTCTAATCTTTAGACTGTTATTTGTAGACACTACACAGTGATAAGGCAATACCTCATTATGATGTTAAATATGAAGTTTGGGAATATCTAAGCTGCCAGAAAAATGTCGATATCCTGATGTGACATTCACAGAGCAGTGTTCTGTTTGAATTACTAAACAGCTGTCTGCACTCTCAATGACACAGTTTAAAATATTTGACAATAAGAAGAACTTCAAACCCTTATAAAAAGTATTTATGTACATGTATCTTATTTACGAAGTTTCAGCTTGCAGTAATGAAATTGTGCATATATATTTTAAAATCACCTCTCAAAATATCAGTGTCAGAAAGATAATTCTCTCTCTCTTCCCACCCCCTGCTCCTCCCTTCTGGAAAAGATACCTCACGAAAAAATGTAGTGTCACCCTTTATTGTCTGAGAAATCTCATGAAGTAATATGAAGTGATGAAAGTATAGTCTGTGCATTTTTATGCTATTTTGACATTTTGTCTCAGTGACTGGTATTTTAGAGCATATCTCTTGTGATTCTTGCTGAGCATTATTTTTGTTTTTCTGCAAGTGACAGTATGATTTCTCTTGTTAAGAATTAAATCTTTTCTTGTAATACAACACCAGATGTATTGCCTTCTGTAAGGTAGAAAATTTGTGTATCTGGTTTCCCCTATGTTGATTTGTATCTAAGCCTTTTTCAATACATTTTGCTTTAATTTTTATTATAACAGCTTGTAGTGCAATCAAATGGCATGCTTGTAAGACATTTTTACCCTAATTTGAGACAGTCCAAACAACCTCTGTCAATAAATAACACTAGCTTGGCATGGACTGCAGAATATATTGGGAAAATACGCTCCATGGTTTTCATATTCAGCTTCCAAAAGTATTATGTAAATAGAAAAAAGAGAAAGGAACACTGTATCATTGGATTGCAAAAACAGAATAACTTTACCATCCTGCAGTTCTGAAATTAGCTGAATTTAATAAAAAGCTTTAACAAGCTTCACAAATCTGAGATCTAAGAACTCTGATCCTTCCACTTCAAACACATGGGCTTGTAGCACTTGATATAAAAAGAGAGCTTGTTAGCTGTTGGCAACAGAAGTCCTTTCCGAGCTGTGCCAGTCAGCAGGGGACACTTTATGCAGGCAAGCATTGTGCAGAAGCCTAATGCCATTGAAGGCAACAGCAAAACACTGATGTGACGTTATGGTGATCAGCACAGGCACAACATGATTGACAGAAGTGGTTGCTGAACAATTATCTGTTTCCATGGGTTTTTCTGGCTTGTAAAATGAGAGCATTTGAAAAGATAGCAATATCCTGTGTGTAAACTACAGCAAAACGAAACTCCATTTGACCAAGTTAGAATATCACATTGCTTTTATGTGCATTTTCTTCATATTTAGACATTATCATCAAATAAATTTTTATGTCTTAGGAAAAACAAGTTTTTCAGCCCAAACACAAATGTAATACAGGATTCCTTTATAGATAAGTGCAAACTTGTGGACAAGAATAATCAGTCAGGTTTCATAAAGCTTACAGCTGAAGGTCGTGGCTAAAACAAAGAAACAGTGACACCAATGTTAATACACTCTTATTAAAAGAATAGATTTAAAGTCAATGTACAACTACTTGTATCATCAAGTGAAAATGCAAAGCTTGCATTTATACTATCAGAGGTTGATATATTATCTGTTGAGTTCTGTCTGTATGCTAGATGAACATGTAAGTAACTAGATATATAGAACGCATTTTATTTGTCACAAGGAAAAATTGATACATTATTGAAATTTTTAGTTGCTGAAGTTATATATAGCTTTTATATAGTTTTGAATTTCTGTTTCAGCTGTATTGCTAATAAGTTATGCACTGTGATATCCATGGTGCTTTTTCAATAGTGAAGCTCTTTTTGTTGTTGTGTTGAAAAGCCAATGATAGAATTGACTGCTGTTTTCACTGCTGGTTTTTAAAATCAATTTAAGAAATGAATGAAAAACTTCATAGGCTAATTGGACATAATTTCATTACCTAAAATATGAACTTACATATTTTGAGTATATATTGAAGCTTGAAAAATATGGACTATGTTGGACACAGAATTGCTGATAATGTTGTGTAGGTAACAAAAAGAAAAGACAACTCTCCTTGGTTCTGCCTATTGAGTATATCTGACAAAGCCAAGGATCAGCAGTTGGATTTTGTTGAAGGATTTCACAATCTAACAGGTTTAAAATGATTTAAGAAGGCTGGAACCAGACCGCCGATGGATCCAACTACCTGGATCCTGTAGGAGCCAGCACGGCCCCGGGGACAGGACTTGGACCAGGGGCTGGCAGTGCAACAGGCTGGGAGCTGGGCTTTGCCACAGGCAGAAACAGGACAAAAGAGCAGTGGGGAATCAGAGAAGGAGAACAGCATAGTGTTATCCACCTTTCTGCTCAATCAGGGTTATTTTAAGTTAGAAAGCTTCCTCTCAGTGAAGTTTTTTTTTTTTTTTTGGTCACAAATTACAATCTGAGTATAAACTATGTGGGGACTGAGTATTCACAGGAGCTAGGATGCTGAACAGAAGACACATAAACCATGCAAACTGATGTAGAACAGTTCTTTTTGTGACTCTCCATTGGATGTGATACTAGGCTAAAGCTTTTTATTAGATGCATCTGTGTAATAACCATTCATGGCCTGAAAAGCTTTCTAGAATTCTGATAGAGGTAGTGAAATCACTTTCTTTTTCTGCTTAAAATCTAATTTCACCTTTACTGGTGCCAAATGCAGAAATAACTGCCACAGATGTCTTAAGATTCATGAGAGCAAAGAGTGACATAGACCGTGTGTCTTCCTGATTAGGATAAAAGGAGTTTTGGTTTTAATTTGTGTTTATGTGCTTTGCCTTCAAGAGAAAATGAATAAAAGTGTTGAGACTGAGACAAAAATCTCTCTGAGGATTGGGCTCATTGCAAGGCTAAAGTCTTATAACTTTGTCTGCCTCGGCCTATCTCTGCAGTTTCAGATCTTGTAAAATATTTTTAATGGAAAACACAGCCAAATGCTTCCACAGTTCTGTATATTAATAATTGAGTATGGAAAGGAGCTCTAGAATTTTTGTTCAAGCATGTACTCAGAGCAGGTCTTGAATCAAGTTTCTCACATCTAGGTCCGCTTGATTCTTGAACAGTTTAAGGGTCCTCCAAATCCACTCTGGGGAAATTGGGCAAATTGCTCTGGTATTTCACCTTTCACCCTCTGTAGTAGTATAGTTTTTTTTTTTACAGTAACTTATAAAACTTATATCTGTTGCTGCTTATTCTATCTCTGTATAAAAAAAGAAAAAAAAGTTAGAAAAGCTTTAAGAAAACCAGAAAATTTGTAGCTTTAAAAATAAATCTATAATTCATCAAAGAAATGTGATTAAACATGTATGTGCCTGTGCATGCTGTTTTGGTAGCTTAATACAGTTGGTGTAGGGACAAAGTAGATTCCAGGTCTGTGCAGCCCAATACTTCTGTCTGTTGTTGCTGGGAAAAGGAATGAGGAGAGCAGGCTGAGAACACACATAGTTAAAAGAATTCTTAAACAACTCCAACACAGACTTTCTATAGCTCTGTGCCCATTAACACCCTGACCACCAGCAAGAGCTAGGTTTGATTGGAGTTTTGTTTTTCTTATAGAGGTGGTCTTTTGGTGCCTTCTGAAGTTCCCCAAGTCAGAGATACATGGAATGAGCAAAGGGCAGTTAATATCTTGCAAAGCTATCAGGCTTTCTGAGGACTCATTAAAAATAAAAAAAAACCAAAAAATTGTAGATACTGATAAATCAAAATTCACTTTGCATTCACTTTATAGTATATCACCTTATAACCTGATGATGCCAGCTAGGTTTAATTAATGTTGGGCCTTTGTTCAAAGCCACAAAATTGGTTAGGTAGAAGAATAACTTCCTTTAACAGTTAACAAGAATGTGCACTTTTGCAAAAATGCTTTAGAGCAATAATGATTATGGTTTGGTTTTTTTTAATTTTGAAATTGCTTACGAAGTATATTTCCTAATTACTTCTAAGTATTTTAAATATGCATACAAAGAAATTAGCTTTTCTAGAGCAATAATTTTGAAGCAATCACATTGTTTCCTGCAAATTACCCAACAAAAAAATGCTATTGCATTTAATTGACTGGTTTTTTTTTTTTTACAACTTACGGCATGAAAATTCTTATCCTAGATCTAAGTTGCACAGATGCTGGTCTAATTCTTTTCTGAGGATAAAGACTCCTAATACAATTTATAGAAAGGCAAAAGAAGTGATGAGAGATTACTGCCATAATATCTTTCAGTAATGAAATTTCAATTGGGCATTTGGTAACAGCTCCTTAGCTGGGGAGTAAGGCATGTCCTTCCTTTGGCTTGCAGGCAATCCTCACTTAGGGCAAAGCAAATTTAGAGTGTCCAAAACCCAGAATGTTATGCACTCCTCTTTCCCAGGCAAGTTCTAGGTCAGTTGGCCCTGCAGTGTATCCTGTCTCTCCAGTCCCTCTGCAGAGGGGTAACATCCCACACACATGCGAGCAGTGGAGGAGGATGAGTGGACTCCCATCCATTCTAGAAATCTGTGTCTCCAGGAACAGCAGGGCTACCGATGTTAAATGTTGAGGAAGAGTAATTCGTGGTGATTTTAACTTTTATACGAACATGCATCATTATTTATGTAAAATACGTAGATACATAACTTTTTAGAAACTCTTTAGACATCCTCAGTGTGACAAAAAATATCTTGAGACAACACTTCAGTAGAGTGTTCTATACACAAGAAGAATTTTAAGGATTTATAAGATATCACATCACACACAGCTGATGAGAAATTTTAAAAAAATAAATGAATGCCAGAACTAAAAAAAAAAACAAACCCAAACCTGTTTGATATATCAGCTACATTAGCTTTTAAAATAATTTTAGGTTAAGTCTGCTCCAGTTTGGGGATAACTTCCTGAAGAATACTTTTAGGCTAAAGCAGAGAGAATGAGAAGCCAGATGGAGAGATGGTTCTTCTGGGAGCCAGGTAGGCTAATAGGAGCAATGCATACATCTTTTAGAAGGCCATTCCTTAGCTGTAATAGAAGACTAACAAAAAAGAAATATTTTCAATGATCAGAGACTTTTAAAAACTACAGAAGATGGGCAATATGGGGGGTATTTTTGGGGGTAAAGTTAAATATGTAATTAACTTTGTTCTTTGTGATTCAGTTTCAAATTAGACTTCTTACACATTGTAACCTCCTTTCTATTGCTTTTTTAGTAATCTGTTTCTCACAGAAATACTTTTTTTTTCATGTCAGCTGGAATTAAGGAAACAGATGTTGTCAGGTTAGGATATTTACTTCTGCAAGACCTGAATAGATGTAAAGTGACACGGTCTGTGTAAGAGGGAAAACCAGAACAGAACTGATTGCACAAGATCTCTCTCAGGAGAGAGGAAGCCAGATACTCTGCTACCTTGGATGTATACAGGGGCACAGCAGCTCTGTGTGTGTACAATCTTAAGCAAAAGGTTAAAAAGGTATTTTGTTGTCCCTTAGCTGCCATCTAAATTAACTGGATTTGCTTCTCATCTGCTGTGCACACAGTTCCCACAGCTCAGCTGATCTGTCATGTGTTGTTAAACCAGTAAATTATTTATGTACCTAAACCTGCAGGCAATGTAGTGCACAAAGAGATAAATCTACCCAAGTTAGATTTAATTAAAAAAATAATGTAAAGGTTTTGAATTCTTAGCATAAACCAGCTGATTTTGAGGCTGAGCATTTAAAATATAACAAGAACATCGTCACAGATTATTAAAAATTAACCTGTAGACTATTTTGTAGTCTTGCAGAACTGTGACTTCCATTTGCTTTTAATTTAATTGCATGCCAGTAATTCCATTGTTCTTTCCAAAAAGATTTGTAAAGAAAAGAAAAAAGTAGAATTTAATACTAATAGCATACTAAGATACTTGGATATTAAGTATGTATAGACTAAGTACTTGTTTAATATTCCTAGGTGTGTTGTGGGATAGCTCCCTCTGCATTGCAAGGTAAAAAAGAAATTATTTCCCATTGAAATGGCACAGTATTTTAATAACTTTTAGCAAATTCATTGCCATGAGAATAAATGCAGAACGTTCACAAATAAAAAGACATGATCGAAGTCCTTATCTTATCCTTGTTTGTCAGGGTATATGTACCTGGCAGCTGACTTCCAGGCTTCTATGGCAGCTCCACCACTCTCTGTTCTGAGTCTTACATGTTNATTCTGAGGGAGAAAACATGGGGGGAACGAGGAACATACCAACTCCATATTTAACAGTGTTCAATTAACCTAGCTTAATAAAACACACCACCACACTTATCTTATCCTTGTTTGTCAGGGTATATGTACCTGGCAGCTGACTTCCAGGCTTCTATGGCAGCTCCACCACTCTCTGTTCTGAGTCTTACTTGTTAATTCAGCATTTGAGAATACATACAGAAAGAAGAGTCACCCCATTTTATTTATGTATTTTTTTTTCCCCAACTACTAAAAGAACATTGTCAAAGCAAGCTCAAAGTAATATTTCTACTAATTTTTGTCTTCCTGGACAATATTTCTATCAGTGTATCATACAGCAATTTAACTTAGCCTTTTCCCCAGGCTACAAATTCCATCCAGTGCATATATATTCAAATATTTTTCCATCATGTCCTAGGAAGATCAGCTTAGCAAACGTGCTACTTTTGGGAAAACAAAAAAAATATTACCTAAAGTTGAATTAGGAACAAAAGAAAAAAATAATTTTCTGCCTTTCAAATATCTCAAAATCAATTATATAGACAACATCTAGTTTTTTAAAAAAGAACAAAAAAGAACTTTTGTTTGTTGACACAGTGTCTAGATAATGTTGCATTTTCCATTCTCAAATGAGATCAGTGAGCACAGATATATTTGGGAAATTACCTGATTATCTTGTGCAAATAGAAGTTCTTCTGCAGCTAGATAATGTGCACATATATGAAATCTAAACAATTATATTAAAAATTTGTCATATAAACTTTTAAAATAATTTTTGTCATTCAGTTATTTAAATAACTATTTTTTTACTGAACTTTCTACTTAACTTCCTTAAGAACTTCCTACTTAAATTCTCTGGTTTGTTATATTTTATGTTTTCATAGTGTTACTCATTGCCTTTGATCTCTATACTTAAGGGAGTTTTTGGTGTACTTGGCAGTTGTCTTCATAATTTTCTGAACTGTAAAGTTTGATTCTTGAAATTGGGAAACAATAACTACTAATGCTATTTTAAATTAAAGATTAATATACATAATAATGGTATTGGAACATCCTCTATACTATTCTCCATTTCTTTTGCACATTTTTTACATCTTGTTTGATTCTATGGCAGGATATGAGTATTGAATTAAGATAATCAGTGAACTTTTTTGAGGTATTTTAAAACATTAGATATTCTTTGGATATTTTCTTTTTCTCTCAATTTTGAATTATCAACTTTAAAGATTATTGATTATTAACCTCATAATTCTCCTTATATTCCTCTGTCTTTAAAATTATCTGTGATACTCTTTTCTTGAGTAATTAGAAATAGAAGTAATAGGAAACAGAGATGAATAACTGTTGTTTGTAACTTTCTAGTTTTGTCTTTTGGTCATTTAATATATGACCAGTTGAAATCCATTTTTTTCAAAGACTGTATATTCACAGCCGTATTTTTCCAGTGGTAGTATAATTTTCGAAGAGCCTTCTCATTAGTTTTCCAGATAACTTTTGTTTAGATAAACTGCTATTCCCAAGTACAGTAGTATGTCTTCAGAATTTATGTTTTCTGAATTCTGCTGAGTTTCCATATTCAAGCATTTTACCCATTCTTTGTTTATTGCGAGCACTCTGTTTCCATTCTGCTCAAAATTAAAGCCATCTCCTTTGCATTAAAAAGGAGAGCAAAAAGATGTTACCAGTTGGTCTGAGGGAACATAGGAAATGGAGGAATATCTGCAAACCCATTGTATTTATGGAGTGACTTATCTAAAGGAGTCTAGGAAACCTTTGCAATAGAGCACTGGAAAACCAACATACCCAGTTCATTCCACACAGTGACCTGGCTAATGATTTTATAAAAGCAAATAAACTCCACTCTGCTGTCAGCCTTTTAAAATGCAGCTAAATGTTACTCTGACATTCTTCAGAAAAATATCAAGTTGTCTTTGCACAAAATGCATGCTCTCAAATACAAACAGAATAATTACCTCTGCACATCTTGTTTTATTTAAATAATAAAAAATATTATATTTTATTTGAAAATTTTGCAAAGGAAAAATATTTTTTTTTCTAAAGTGAAAGCAGAAAATGACACTTTTCTAGATAGAAACTGCTATTTTGTCGGAGGAAATCTGGGATGTGCCCACAAACTCTTGTTACTAGAGCCTGAGAAGAAAAAGAAATACAATAATTTTACTACCATCTAATCAGTGTGTGTAATAGATCAAAGATACATACAGTATCCTTGATGTAATTTCTTTCTCAGTTGCATTAATCCAGTGGATTTATTTGCATTTTCTTTCATATTGTAAGATATATACAACTCAGGGACAATTAGTAATAAAGAAACATTAAGTACCAGAAATTAATCTCCTCAATGTTTTTTGTAGGTTTTTTTTTTTTGCCTGGAGGGTTGATTTTATGGCTTTAGAGCAATTACTATTTATCATCTCTTGGTTTACGGGAAAGAATTAGAGTTATTAGCTATTAAATTATCCATGAAAATTTGACACTATACTAGACCAAACAAACCCTGGGGCTTGCTGATTTTCCCAGTATGAAACATCTGTGACTTCAGCTAGAGAGAACTTAACATTGTCTAATTAGATTTCTAAGATTTATAAGGCTCAAATGCTCTATTATTAGAAACCTGAAAATTGGAGCAAAAGTTGAAACTTGCATTTACTGAAGATTATTTAAAAACATTTTTAACAGCACTGTGTGTTGCTAAATACTACTAGCTTGTAATTGGTGAAAATTACCAGATAATATATTATAGTCTGTAACAGCAGGAGTCCAGGAAAAAGTGTGCTCCCTACAATTGTAAATAAGTCTCACCTTTTGACTACAGGAATTAAAAATACTTTATTTAAAATGCTGCACTAATTATATGCTTATTTTTATACTCCAATTTAAATATAGCTTATATTCTCTTGCGGTCTGCTGAGGCAAAAATTAGAGTTTGCGTATTTTCCTTTTCGCAATATTTTCACTCATGGACAGGGAGAGATAATCATCAGTCACCAGCATAGAAGAGTGGGTTTCTATTGGCTCTGATTCCAAGTCTGACAGTGAATTAGACACTATCTCTTTCTTTGGAGTCAATATGGCTTCTTAACATGGTAATTAGATATTTCATTCTGTCTTCAGTTATTGGATCTAAAAATGGTTCAGAAATTTCAATCTGTTAAAATAAAAATAGCATTTTAATATAATCATTGTTGCTATATTGAAATATTAGAGAAGATTATTATGGTTGCAAAGAACTTGGAAATTAGGAAGGAGAGGAATCAGAATTATCGCTCACTGTTAGTTTGTACCTTTTGAATTTGGATTAGAGCAATCTATAGTTACAGGATCCCTTTCTTATTGAATACAAAAAGTAAATACTGCTTGGATAATAAGCAGCTTTTCAATATTTTCTCTTGTCCTAATTTTCATTGCATTGTCCCATATATTATTTACTCTCGTCTATTCAGTTCCTGCCATAAAGAAGAAATTATTAACTTCCTCAAGTGTTCTTCAGCAGTATGCATCAATATACTATCTGAATTTTTCACAAACACTAATTAATCTTCATTATATCCTTCTGGAGGAGGGGTGGAATTTACCCCAATTTGTAGAAAGGAAACAGAATTACTGAGAGTGAAAGGTCGCAAATGCCCATAATGTGGGTAACATTTGCTGCTTAGTGTCTGAGACCTGGGTGTTACATAAGGCTTTATTTATGGAAAATTTCTATTCATTTCCATTTCATTTATAAGAAAGAAACATTTCTGCTAGTGGTTTCACTTCACGAAATCAGCTAATAGTAATAAAAAATTTTAAAAACTGCAGTAATAATTAAGCATGAGAAATCTGCTCTTCTCAGTTGCAGAAGTCGGGAAGAAAAACTGTTTCCATAGGATAGAATTCGAGAGTGTGAGCCAGGAAGCCATTCTTTTCTTTCTGTATTTTTTTTCTTTCTGTTGTATTTTATTTATTATATTGTTTCCATTTCTATAATAAGCCAGACATAGGTCCTACAGTGAATAACTTCCTTCATTACTGGGCTTTGATTCCATGGAAGATCTACTCAGTGTCCTGGAAATATCGAATCATTTAACAAAGAGTGTACGTGATCTTGTAGTTAAGATATTCTGTCTTTGCAATGTAGGTTAATTAATTTTGTGATGAAAACCAGAAACTCAGATTGAGTGTCTGACTGTATGATTTCAAAGACATCAGTTATTTTTACTGCTGATTTCTTTGTGTTCATTCCTTGACTTGAGGAGGTATGGAGAAAAGCAAACTAAAAAAGGCCAAAAAACTCCAAGAAAGGAATACTTTTTATTTATAAACAGTGTATTTAATCAACTTTGTGGTAAACTCAAAATTCACAATCCACTAGTACCAGAATTTTCCAGCATATGGCTCCTCCCTCAGTGGGTGTAGCTGGGAAAGACTTATGGGAAGAACAGTCATGAGTATGGCTAAAAGATTCCTCCTAGCTCTGGGGGATTCTGTGTTTGTAGGTTTTGGGTGTGGAAGGATTTTTGAAAGGTCTGAAAGCACAGCAATAATGTTTTAATCTTTTGAGATTTTAAATTAAATATTCCTATCTATGAACATTATTTTTATAAAAGCATGGAATATAGGTAAATTCTGTAGGAATTCTGCAGCCCAGACCACTTACATATAAATTGGTTCACATGAAAAACCTTAACACAGAAGTTACCTGCTGAGTTAAAGTCCTTGATTCAAAGCTTAGAGGTCCTAAATTAAATAGCTTTTTTGGAATAGGCACAATATCAAGTTTGTATCTCATTTTTCTGTGGGAAGATTTGTAAACCTTCATGACTAAATATTTCCAGAAATTTTAGCTTAAATAAAAGCCTGGCTATGTGATATTTTCATACCGAATGAATTATGGTAATAAAGCTTGAGGGAATTGAAGTGACAGCCTTACTAAAGGGAATTATTTTGTGATTTTAATGTCAGGTGGTAATTCTGGGTTTATTTACTATTACAGTAATGAATACTGAAAAATATTATGGAAGTTGTGCAGTTTTCCAGTACCATGTCATGACTCTTTCATGCTGATTCTCAAGCTAGAGTTCAGCAGCTGACTTTCTAAAATATAACCCCAATGCTTAAACAAATAGGCTTTTTTTACTTACAGAATGCTTTTGCCAAAGCAAAACTTCCCAAACAGATAGTGATGTACCATTCAGACTGTGTGTACCTATAGTGCTTTTTAGGTACCTCCATCAGTTGAAATAAATCACATTCTTTGAGCTCAACTGCACGCAGTGGCCTTTGACACTCTGCAGGTCACGTTTTTAGCGCATGGGTATCTCTTGTCTATGTTAGAGGGTACCTGAGATTGCAGAACATTCACACTTGTATCTTCAATTCAGAATTCTGATTCTCTTTGAGTTTGTAGGCTTGCAAGTAGGATCTCACACTTTCTAACAACTTTCAGCTACCAGGAGTTTGTGAGGCTTTTGTGGTTTGACAATAAGTTGGGATGTCTTAATATTTCTATTACAAAACCATTTGTATGTTTATTATAATGGTCCATGATTACATATTTTGTTGCGAAACTCCTGGGGGTTTGCCTCTGTTCCCCAGGTTGCAGCAGGTGATGTGGCATGGAGTGGAAAGCAACATGCCCCCTACAAGCGCTGCGGGTCCCAGTTATCGAATGCCTCGGCACATGGACAGATAGAACAGCAGCCGGGGTCTTGGGAGTTGAACATAGAAGTCTTATTCAGCCCATGGTGGATCCAAGACCATCTCTCCCACATGGAGAGATCTTTTTATGCACACAGAAAGCGGAAGGGGTCGGGGTCAGGGTCACTGTCCAATGATGGCAAAGCATGAAAGGAGAGTTAGGGGAAGTGACGTATGACTTGAGCAAGGGAGACTGCCACATCTGGGTTGGACTAAGAACAAGGGAAAAGGCAGGGGCGTGCTAGGTTAAACCTTAACCTGAAATTCGCCCTGCAGCAATATTTGTATTCTAATGGTTTGCTATTATTATATAGCAAATATATATACAAACATCTGTAAAATTACCTCATTGTTCTCCCTTTTTAATGTGATATTAAGTGGCACAGATTAACATAATTTCAAAATCTTGTTGCAAGCTCATAGTCAAAAATGGTCTGTTCTAGGATGGGGATTTTGAATGGAAGCAGTATTTTCTGTATTCATAAAAAAACTAAAGGCATAAGTGCCAAAGCTCTTTACCATTGTCATTTTTTTGCTGAGTCTTGATATATCCACTTTAGAGCAGAAAATATGGCCGAAGTGACTCTGTGTGTTTGCTTGTACCACTGCCTCATTTGCTTGCAGACCTCTAATGTGTTATTATTCAGTTGTGCTGAGCCTCGTGTCTGATTTCCCAAAATTTTGTATCAAATCTCCTACCATATGAAAGATGCCAGTTATGCTTCAGTTGAAGACCTTGAAGAGATGAAGCAATATTTACATTACATATAGATCTTAAAAGTGATAAATTAAATGAACAGGTGATGCTCTCTGCTTGCTGACATGCCACAGGATATGAACAGATGAAATAAATACAAGATAGTATTAAGTTTTAAAATTTTGCTTTATGAATATATTTTAAGAAAATCTATCATCTAAAGCATAGTAACTTGTATTTATTATTTAAAAACTATTGTTGAAAAACTATTTTGCATGATTCCAAGAAAATAATCAAGACATTGTTGTAAATTATTTATTATCATCCATTGCGCTTAATCCATGTATCCCTTTCAGGATGTGTTAGTTAAACTATTCATTTTTAAATTGCATATAAAATTTAATTTTAGGAGTAATTGATGTTTAGGTTGATTATAACTGCTAAATTTCTACCATCTTGATACTGCCACCTTCAGGTACAGAGGAGGGCAATAGAAAGCAAAACCAGATTCTTAGGTCAATCTAAAGCTGAATTTATGTTCTTCGTATTAGGGAATACCCCCCCACACCACCTTGTTTCTAGGTGAAAGCGGCTTCAGCAAGATATCTAGATTCCTAGATTTACAGAGTGTCTTGAGCAAACATGTTTTCAGGCATTTGCTTAACAAAAGAGGTTTCAGAGATTATTTTGTTTACTCAGGGAAAAGCCACAGGATTTTTTTATCCGTAATTAAACTCTTTCTGAAATTTGCAGGGTGGGCATGCTTAGTTATAAAGTTACACTAGTAAAAAAGCAATGGAAAAGTGTACATAAAAAGGAATCAAGATTTTACAGGTTCAGATTTTGTCTGTTTTACTATTCAGGAACATGCAAGAACAGATGCTCCCTTGGGTAAGACCAAAAGTCAATATTGTCAAGTATCCTATTTCTAGCAGTAACCAGTAACACTTCCCTAATGAAGAGAGAAATTGCATAATGATACTGTGCTAGAAAGCTACCCCATTAGAAAGTGTTTGAGATTCAGAAGCCAGAATGTATACCCTGAATAGATATTTCTTCCATTGATTTGTCCAGTTGATTTCAAAATCATATACCTTTCCAGCTGCTCATGTTTTTCTAGCACATTTTCTAGCACAGTCTGTACTTTGGCTCATCCTCAGTTTCTTTATTGTTGAAGTTTTTTATCTCAGAAGTCAATGCAACACAGCTGGAACAGCATTTGTGTGATTTTATGTGAAGGTGTAACAGTTTTCTTTCATTTTCTGTTTCTTTCCTGATATTTCATAGTATTTTATTGCTTTTTACTGAGAATTGAGAAATGTACCAAAACAACAATCTATAAAGATCTGAAGATCTCAAGCTGGGGTAGTATTTACCAATGGATAGTTAAGGTTGAGTTTGACTTTTTTCCTCTCCTTTTGTTGCACTGTGTTTCTCTGCATTAAATTGCATATTCCATTTTATTGTTTCTGTAACAGGTAGTGGTACTTGTTATTATGATCCTGCATAACTTCATGGACTTGTCACCTCACTAGTCCCTTCCTGGGTAATTTGTGGCGTGAATCTCTTGAGTGGCATAGGTCTTAATCCTTACTCTTGTGAAACTCAATTAGTAATACTCTTCTCTGTGATAGTTCACCATTGCTCCATACTTTCTCTTGTCATAAAATTACTGTTCCACGTGAGAGGGTTTTTTTCTCTAAACAGCCTGATCCTGATTTTTCGTTGAATTGTGGCTGATGGAAGTTATGCATCATATGGAAGCCTAAGTAAACAGATGAGATGGATCCTATGACTTGTTCATTCCTTAAAAAAATTCCAGTCAATCTGCTAGGCATTCTTTGCCTCTCAAAAGCTGACTCTTGTCCATAACATCTTATTTATCTGGGTACCTTTTAATACTTTTCTTCAGAGTAATTTGCACTAGTTTGTTTGCTGCAAATGTCATCTTAATGGTCTGCAGTTTTCCAGGTCTTCCTTGGAGTTCTGCTAAAAATTCTCACCAAGTTACTGTCAAAGCTTCTGGTATGGAAACAGTGTTAAGTGAAAGTTTACACACCATCATTACTCGTTAAGGTCTTTCATCCTTGAGTTCCTTTAGAACTTGAATAAATACTATCTGATGTAGTTACAAATTACTACTGATTCACGAATTTATTCTGTGATCTCTTCCACTGACTTTTAGCTTCACTTTTCTACTTTCTAAGTACTCTGTAAAAGGATTTGCCATATATGCAGCTCCCCAGCCTCTGGGTCACCACAGATGCAAAACATCCATTTGGCTGTTTGTGCTTGTTTTATACCTTAATCCTTTGTTGACTTTAAAGGCACTTGATGAGCTTTCTGCTTCTGATGTGCTTTAACAAGGCTTTACTTCTGGGTTTTGTGCTTTTGTACTTTTTCTGTGATTTTTTTTAATGGCTTATCTTATTTGCATTTCTTCACTGAAACTGTGAGAACTTATGATCGTCCTTTCCTAACTCAGACACAGCTTCACTATCTCTTCTGATTTCTCATTGTCATTTTTATCCTTACTATATAGACATATTGTTTTCATTTTGGACCTTCCTTATTTCTTTGTGGAACTGTTGAAGTTATTCTGACTCTTGAGGATGTCATTCTTGTACATTTTCTACAACGCCTTTAAACATTCAGCTTTAAACTTGTATTTTTTCCTTCTGAATAGGTCCTCACATTTTACTATAGTGTCCTTTTTTAAAATCAAGTACAACCACAATGATTTTATTAGTATTGCTATTTACTTTGGTTTTGTTCCTGCAAGGATATATTGAAGTGTGTGCATTATGATTACTGATAAAGAGCATCTGTTCAATAATATTCATCCTGTACACCATGCTAATATCCCAATAGTTGTAATCCATCCCTGCAGCTTTTGATCTGATTATTCTATCAACAGCCTTGTTTAAGAACAGCTATTCTCATGTCATAATTTTATTTCTTAAACTCCACATGTATCATTGCTTCACTCTCCTCTGTTTCACTATCAGTGTATTCTGACAATTCTCCGTTGCTTCTTGCTTGAATATTTCCAACTTCTGTCCTAACCTTCACTCTAGGATACAGAATATTTTGACTTTGTGGTGTTTGAGTACATCATGAATACAACAAATTTCAGCACATTGAATGGTTGAAGGCTTTCTAAAATACACATTGGCATTCCTTTTTTTAACTTTAAAATCTTGATTTGACCCTCTTGATACGAAAATGCAGCAACTTAGACTTCATAATACTTGAAGGGAAGGAAGCCTGACCTTCCTGCATGAGCTTCCTCCCTTCCTGACCCCTTTGGTAATCTTTATACGTCTTTTTTCACTGTGTGAATCAAAAATACATTTCTGCTTTGCATCCTCTATAACATTTCTGTCTTGTTTTCTACATTCTGGGAGAAGTTTCAGGAATCCTAGCACAGAGAACCTCTTTTTAGCTTTCTATGCAGCTTGGTCCAATTTTGCTTCTGTAGCTTCTGATTTACTTTTTCCTGTAATGCAGAACCATGGACCACAACTCTGTGATTTTCTACAAAACCATTTAGACACATTGTGTAGTCCTCTTCTTTTGTACTCACAGCCATGTCACTGTGCATTTCTTTCAGAGATTACAAACCAACCTAGATGTGTAAGAGCAGAATTATTCACCCTTGTAACCAGCCATCTCTTTTCCCATGGGCTGCCTAGCTCAGCAAGGCTCTCCTTTCTACAAGGCACACATGGTAACCTTTGAGAAAAGCCTGTCACCATTTCCTTTTCCACTAGAGAGACATTTCCATGTCACAAGACAACAGCTCGTGATTTGGAAATGGGAGTTTTCCATAGTGCTTTGGAAAGATTCCTTTATTCCTAGTATTATGTCTGTGTTTCTTTTCCTTGATATAGGAGGGAAGCTTTATTTGTCCTGTAGCTGAGGTAATCTGTTACTTTTTGCTTTAACATTTTCTCCCTTTGGTCTCCCCCACAACTGAAGTTGCAGTATAGTCACCTTCTTTCTCTCTCTTTGCTGACCCATCCAGCTCAAGCTCACCTTCTTTGCAGAAGTACCCAAAGCCTCAGGTGAGACTGTGATGAAGGGGTCTGGAAAAGAAAGCAAGAGATATTCTTTCAGACTGCCTAAAATAAACTTCTGAAACTTTTTTTTATTTCTCAGTCACATAAAGAAATTTTAACAAAACCAGAGTGTAAACTGACACATTATATTGGGTTCATGAAAGAGAAGTGAGAAAATGACTGCTTTTGAACCTAGTTTTATGCCTTTTTTATCTTCTAGAAACGATTGCAAAAATGCTAAAAACCAAGAGATGAAGGTATGAAGAGAGTAAGTAAATAAAGGAGTTTAGGATCCAGTTGTTAAAATTAGCCAATTCATGACATTTAAAATTCCTTTTATCTTGTCTGGCCTAGGGCTTCTGATGCAGAGGCATTTCAAAATGCAGTTGCTAAAGTTAGATACTGTTGACATGAAAACACCTTTAGTAGTTTTTAACAACATCCCATCCATCATCTCATACTTTAAATATTTCAAGCTTTTACTTCATAAACCTCTTTAGGGTTTGGGTCATCTGTGCTGTTGGGACATTTTCCTTACTGCAAGTTTATCTACAGTTTTTCATCTTTTTTGATGTCATTCTCACTTGTTTCATCTTCCTGTCATAAAGTTCAGATTTAGGTAAATACTTACAGTAAATACTTAATAATCTAGGCCAAACAAGTATGATTGAGAGAAAAAGCAAAGAAAAAAATACTAAACAGAATGATAGATATGGAATTTATGCAATCTAAAGTTGGATCACACTTTTCTAAACTTTCTCCATCTCAGTGTTTGAGAGATGTAAAAGATAAAAAAAGTGATAAAAGCTTGAAGCATGATGATTATAATTTTATAAACTTCAGACTGTTTCTTCCAGTGTTTATGCAACAACTTGTAACACTATGATGGCAGTTGGCAATTTGTGAGAAGAATTGCTGGTGATCTAAGAAAAACATGCACCTTAATGTTGTTGTACATTTTCTCTTCTTTGGCTGCCTTACATCGTTTATTTGTTCAGCTGCACTGTGATGCTGTCTCTCATGTTTTAGAATAGGGAGTTTTCTTTGGAGTGTACCTACGAAACAAAGTTTTAAGGATCAATGATGCTAATTAGTAAAGCTAAATGTAATAAATATTAAAGGTCATTATTTTTCTCTGGCTTTTGATTTTATTACCCACCATTATTTCAACAGTATATTTAAATAATATTAAGCAGTATGTTCTATATAAACAGATGTCATCAATTCTTTTAACTTAGAATAGGTGAATTAAGGAGACAATTTTTCCCCCTTTGCATGCATTGCATTGCTGAATAGGTTTTGTCTTGCTTTCACCTTTTGTTTTTGTGTATTCATTGTGTATATATAATCCTTATGGAGAAAGTTGATAAATTGGTTGTTAACACAAAGTCATTTGTGAAGTTGAATGAGGTTAGATATAGGTCTCTTCAACATGTAGGAAGAATTTAATTAAAATGAAATTAAATTCTAAATTAAACTCAAGTAATAAATGGATGTTATCCAATGTAGTAAGCGATTCTTATAAGAAATGAGCATTGTCCAGTAAACTGATTTTAGGTCTTGAGGCAAGGTTTTCTTAAAAATAATTGCATGACTGTCAAATAAAGAAAAATAAGTTTTGGAGTTTTTTAGATGTCTTTTTTTCAGTAGTGTAAAGTGCCACAATATAGAAAAACTAAATTCTTCTCCTGAATTCTTAGAGAATGACAAAATTTATTATTTCTTCTAAAAGGTGGGATTAAATATGGTAGCTATAAAGAAAAAAATATGGTCCGTATAAGTGGGCAGCTCACTTTGCGATCCATTTACGGTGTAAATGCTTCTTCCAAACATCCCATTATATTTCTTTCCATTCATGTTTTTTTTTAGAACTAGCTAGTAGTCTAAAAGCTATGAAGTATGAAGAGCAAGTAATATATTACATATGTTTTACATATGAATCCTTTTAATGTTAGAATGCTGAGGCAAGAGAGAAATTGAATTCTAACACTGTTAGAAGTAATGTAGAAAAGAGTAACTGTGTCATTTCATGGTAGAAAAATATTAAATTTTTACTCTTTTCATTGGAATTTCTTGCAAATTAGGGAATCAAGGTGGGAAAACAATGCATTTCCTAGAGCTTGTATTTGCTGTGAAGTTAGAGCACTTTGCTGAAGTGCTGCAAATATGTTTATCTCTTCCAGCCTGGAAGTACTAAAATTATTACATGCTATCTTTGTTCTGCAAGCAAAGACTTACTCACACAGCCTTATTTTATCCTTCAGAAGGGAGTGGAAATATCATTGGAAAAAAAAACATTATGCATTTGGGGTTATTATCATCAGTGTGCTTCAGTTCAGACTGCAAAGTGGAATTTTGCAGAAGGTAGGATGTTCAATGTAGATTTATTTCCTCTTAATGAAGTGGTGTTTAAATTGCTACTTTCTCTTGTTTGTTTTCTGGATAAATGATATCAGGACAGGGAGTGTTCATGTTTGGCATGTTTTAAGCCATATTTTATTTTATGTAAAACATGTTATACTTACGTCCTTACATTTGTACTCTGGGAATTGTACATAGAATATAATCAAAAATCTTGCTGTAAACAACAGAAAGGATTAAAACAACTCAACCCTGAAAATAATTAGGTAGATTAGGTAAAATATTTTCTTTACCTTTTGAGTCTTGAATATTTTATATTGACTGAAAGATTTGGGTAGTCTTTCTCCTGTTAGCTGATATTGTCAGGAACACTTTCAGCATTGTGAAAAATATTTTATTTCTTTGAATAACTAACAGTAAAAGTGTATGTGTGCTTTCGTAACTAGCCCTCTGCAGATTTTTTTTCTCTCTGCAATATAAATAAATACAAAAATCTGGGGATTTTAATAAGATGGTATTTCTAATTGTGCCTTGAGGGATCAAAGTCAGGATGTTGACACCAAGATTAGAATAATTCAAGTCAGGGACTTCCACATCCCATGTTTAATGTCCAAAAATCTTGAAAATTATATGAAATCATGAAGCCTTCTTTCTCAACAGACAAAAATTCACTAGTACAAATAAATGTCTGTGACTAGTTAAACTAATGCTTATAAAATAAAGAGATGCAGACTGAAAATATTGCAAAAATTATGCTGTGGCAATATGTTCCTTCTTGTAAAGGACCAGAGAATCCCATGGAAATCAAAAGTCAAAGTCATGGTTCTCAAGCCTTACCACCTGCTAAACGAAGTGAAACAAAATAAATAGTCAACATAAATTGATGTGGATGCCTCCATCCTCCAAAATAAATTTTTAGGTAGTGTCTTTTCTGCATTTTTCCAAGGTTTCTTTTTTTTCTATATTGCGACTAGAATTGTGAAACTTCCTCAAATAGTATATAATAGTATATAATATCTACTCAATTTAGAATATTTGCCTAAGATAACATCAGAATTTATATCAATTTGATATCAATCATCCAAAGACCAGCACTTAAACTGACGGTTTAACTGATCTCTTCACAGGAAGTAGTTTGATGGATTTTATTCAGCTTCAAAGGACGTGGTGATAGTTTATGATGATGGTCAGTAAAACAAAATCAGTATACACTCAGATTTCTGTTCTGCTAGAAGAACTACTTCTGGGATGCACTTTTTGTACTAGTTTTCTTTGATCTGTGATAAATAATGTCAGCTGTATGTTTAAGGCCTAGAAACTGAATCCTGATTTTAATCTCTTGAACAATAGTCTGACTGCAAAGGGTACTAAATACAGAATAGCCACTTTTCAACTGTATGTGTCAGAACCAAGGCTGTGATTAACTTTTTGATGCAAAATGGATTTATGAAAAATTTCAGCATCTTCAAACTTTGCTGACTTAATTAATTGAAATTGGTGAAACTGATGTCTCTAGTCCTCTTTGTTGGTAGTTAGGTGTTTAAATGTATGGATGTCTTCAAGTGCCTTGTCCTACTTTCCAGTCATAACATACTTTTCCCTTACTCAGATGTATAACAGAGAAAGATTTTCCATTTAAAATCAAAGAAAGGGATATGTTTTTAGGGAGAATGATTTGCCATAGTATTAGATGTATTTCCGTGCAAGTTTAGGAAGTGGACTTGCCACTGGTAAACAGCAGTGCTGGAAGGAAATGAAGTGCACATCCATCTAAAGGGGATTAAAAAAAATAAAATTTCTTTGAGCATTATTGCTATTTTTAATTCATTGTGTTCACTGCTTAGTGGTGCAACTACTTCAGATTTCAAATACAAATCTTAAATGAAGATCACTTACAACCTACAAATGAATACAGGGTGTAAAAGGAGTTCTGTAAAATATGAGAAAAGAACTACCTTGTAACCAGAATGAACCTTAAATGAACCTTCATTAAGAATATTAAACCAGCTCCTAATAGACACAGGTATTGATCTAATTAACAGGAAGTGCATAGCTGAACAAAAAGGTCCGATAGAATAAATCCCTTCATGTTGACACCATGCTGGCACAGAATTTAGGCAATAAGAACACTCTCAGTATCAGTATCTCTCATCTGTTCTCCCCACCCCCATCCGCAAATACTCTCATTTATGGTCAAGTCACCTGGAAAAGCTTTTCGGCATGCACATGGTAACACTATGCTTTCATTGCAGAGTAATTTAGCAGGAAAAAAAAGAAGAAAGAGATTTACAGCTTTAGGTTGCCTTATGTTTTGAAAACAAGAAATACAATGTAGTGAGAGAAGATGCACGTAAAACACATTTTTCTATGTACTCTAAGTATTAAAAAAAGATAGAATGTCTAGAGTTTTTCACCAGTATAAAGCAGGGCAAAGCCATCCATTTGGATGTAGTGAAACTACACTGACAAAGTGAGCTTTTGACCAAACTTCTTGTTCATCTGTCAGACAATATGCATCTTATTAATCTATCAGCCATTGTAAGGACTGAAAGATCATAATATGCTACTTATAATATACTAGTAAACTCCTATTTGTATTGATTGGTGACTCCCTGTATTCTTACAAGGTAGAAGATTAAATAACATTATTTTTTTTAACTGCTGCTTTTGTAATAATAGGAAGGTGAAATATGCTTTTACTGGTTTTCTTTTTTGGATTCTCACATTCCTATTTAGTTCTCCCATTTTCTATTAAATTTCAAAAGAGCATTTTATGTTAAAAATGAGAGATACTTATTTATAAAGTTTATCTGATAGAGTTGTAAGTAAGAAGTAGGTACTGGCACTGCAAAGCACATACATTTTCTATACACACCTATCCATATGGACACATGCATGTACAGTATGGAACACTGTATACAGGAGAGACAGACATATAAGTATTTTTGTGGAGTATATACTGAACTCTGGAACTTGGATGAAAATGACATCCAAAGATTTTCAGGTGATACACAAAAATAATTCCAAATTCCTATAAAATGCTTTCAAAGGCTTTGCAACTTGTGACTTACAAGAGAAAGTAATTGTTGTGTTTGCTCCAAATAAGGTTAGCTCTGAAAAAATGTATTATGAAAATCTTGAAACTTAATCAACACTAATAGATAGGACACATCCCCACTTTTTTATAATCAAATCTCTGTTTGAACTCACAAAAAGTAAGTATAAAACACTGAGGAAGTGTATGATAATGAGCATATCTTGTTCTGTCAAACCACCTACATTTCTGATTATTTCTACCAAAAAGTTTCAAGGTCAAACATTGTAACTGCATGTTCCAATTAGATAACATACTTGTACATGAATTATTTTTAACTTTGACTCCAGAAATAATTGTAAGAAAAAGTCACGTAGCAATTTACAGGAAAGCTTTAGAATTAATTTAAAAGAAAAAAACAAAGCAAAATTTAGAGATACTTTTTTTTGTTTTCTACGTTACGGTCCCAAGACTATGTTTTCTCTGAGATACATGTTATATTTTTATTTTGCCAGCCTTTTTTCAGCTTTTTGTAGGTATTTTTGTAGGTCTTGAAGTTATATATGCTCAATGTTACTAGAATTCTTATCCAAATGTGGGTGATATGCAGTGTAGATGTAGGTCTTCGCAAATCNCTTCGCAAATCAGTTGTATTTTTGTTACAATTTATAGTAAGCATGAATTTCCCAGCTTATGTCTTTACTTCTAGAGCTGATCGAGGTCCTACTTACACACGAATAATTCCTTCCACAGTAAGGTAATTCCAGCCTTCAGTGAATATTTTGTCACTTCAGTTTCTACCAAGAAAAGAGAAAGCTAAAAGGTTTTATTTGTATGCATACTTTTGGTCATTCCACCATTCTACTTTGCTGATGTATAATAGTCATAATAATTATGATAGCACATTTGCAATAATTTTAATTTATTCATAGCTAGACATTACTATCCTCAAAGAAAACTTTCATGCCTAATGAGCACAGCTTGTTTACTCCCTCTCAGGAAAACTCATTTCAATCTCATTGGAAAGTTAAGAAAGTTCTTTCCATTATTTTACGGAAAATGGGAAAACATTTCTAAAAGAAATATTAATAGCAGAATTCACTTCTAAAAATGTCGATTCTTCTGACTTCTGTACATTTCAGAATAAATAGTATCACACCTATAAAACAATGTATAACATTAATGCATAAAATTGAAGGATGATTCATTAACATGATATAGACCTAGAGTACGAAATCTACTAGCTTCATGTGTCTGTATATATAATCTGTAGTTGTTTCATTCATAAATGAAACAAACAGATTTTCTCTTCATATGTGAAAATTTTCACTGAGTCTATTACTGTCTAATGATGGTTTCAACTAAAATATTGTTACATAATTCTACTCTTATTTCTGTCAGATGAGTCAGTGGCCAACCTTTTTATCTTCTTGATGTGAGGTGTGTGTGAGGTATTTTTGTAATTTATTAAATTGAGATAAAATATTAAATACCCATAATACAGCTTGTAGCTCACTAGGGCAGTGTATGTAAGCTTGCATTATATCTGTGTGTCTGTGTTTTGTAAATACAGCAATTCCATCTCCTTTGTAAACCTTGATGTTTTTAGGAGCATTCTGTTCCTTCCAGGAGTAAGCACACAAATACAACCAATATAAAAATATAATTTAAGATACCATTAACTGTGTGAGGTATCACTAATTGTGTACTTAAGACCATATGCCACAAAAAAAAACTGTCAGTAAAAGACTCTCTCTCTTCACAGCTATCCAAGTATACTGAAAAACATGCAATATTATTTCCAAGGGTTTTTTCCAGAACTCTTGAAGTTGTTTTGAGTCACCTCCCTTGTTGATGCTGGATCAGTGCAAATGCTGTAAATAGATCAGTTATTTTTGCTGTGTGTTGAAAAAAAATGTAGTGGATCTTCTGTTTGATTAATAATTCATAATTCACATAATTCATGAAAGGGTGGATGACAAGATTCAAATTTCCTCTCTGATTCTGATGGAGGTAGTGATCTTAGATAGGCTTTGAAGGTTACTCATCTTTTAAGTGAGTTGATCTTTCCTAAGGAAGTAGAAAATACAGGAGAGGAAACCTTTCAGTATCGCATTCAGAGGGATGTTTCAGTAGGACCTCTGATACCTCTAGCTACTTAAATGATGAGTAGGTTCTTTATGCAGCACACCTTGTAGGTATTTACATTATAAGCACAGCCTACCACTTAAAACCACCTCTTCCTCCACATTAGAATCACAGAAGCCTAGGATAATTTGGGCCAGAAGGGGTCTTTGACTGAGACACTATTCAAAGCAGGGCTAATGACAATATTTGGTCAAGTAGCTCAAGGTCTTTCCCAGAAACTTTGAGTGTATCCAAGAGTGGATGTGGCAAGGCCTCTCAGATACCCTGTTCATTCCATGCTTAAGAATTTTTATGGGTATGTTTTGTTTCCTTTTTTCTAGTCCTATTTTCCTTTGGTCTTGAGCTGCAGAAATTGGACTTCTGGGTATTATTCTAAATTTTTTTTGCTGAATTTTAAGTAAAGGTGATGAGAGTTGCTTTTCAAATATCATAAAACTCAGACTGCTTTTTATTACAAGCAGTATTCTTGCAGTATTAGCCTCTCAGATATTATCCTGTACTTTCTAGATGTTATTTGACATTCTTGATTGAAACTAAAAAATTTTCCCTATTATTTTGGGCTGTTCTCACTAATCTTGTTCCTTCAAATTGTAACTATGAGACCCTTCAACCTTCATGTAATGAAACAGTGGCAGTTTTTACACTGATGATAAAATGAATTCAGAGAACAAGGACCTACAAATGTATGAGGGAAAAACATAATATATTTAAAAAATCATTATTGCAGTCTATTCTATTAATTGTTGTCTTTAGATAAGTAACCTGTACATCAGACAGAAATAAGTTCTGAGAGAAATGATGGAGAGCTGTATCTAATTGTGAAAGATAAAATTCATACACAGGAAAATTAAGAAAAATCAATGTGAATGTTCTGTTTATGATACAGGAAGACATTTGTATTTCTTGTTTGGTTTTTTACTGGTTTATATATTTATCAGAAATATTTTTGTCCAAGGCTGAGCCTTAAAGGGTTTTAAATTGGTATAAGCAATACTTTGTAGATCTATGCTATTTCTGTAACACTGACACTTGTTATCTTAGAAACTGATTTTCCACTATTCTTGGTAACTTTGTGACATTCTTGTTAGAATCAGTGGGTCCTGAGTTTTCCATAACACCTGAGGTGGTACAGACAAGAATATTCCTAGGTGGGGAAGATAAACTGGCTTTTTAGAAGACGCTACCCAGACCAGTTTGTCTTGTCACAAGAATAGTGTCTGGATGACTACAAAAACACTGAGTTTTAAAAATAAGAGAGATTCAGCTATGTTGCCAAAGAAAGCCAGAGACACTCTGAGAGATTAAAGTAAAATGTGAAGCTTTTCTTCATCTGAATTTGTAACATTTCAGTCATCTAACTTCCACCATGCACAGCACACTAACCACTGGGGAAAAGATTATACAGCACAATATTGCATGATCTGCCTAATGTTCCGAATCCCTCTTGTTGGAGAAAACAAGGATTTAGACTACAGCTCATGCAAGTCAATCCAAGGGCGGGCTAAGGAATGGGTTGTGTTGGTTTAAGAACTACACTGATTTTGGCCAAACAGATTATAAAAGTATATATTCTATTGTCCTGATGAAAACACTAGCATTTTGGAAAAGTCAATTTTTTATTTTTAGAATCCATGCATATTTAAAAATAAATAATAGAAACAGAAATACTGGTATAGGGAAATTAAAGAAGGGAAAAAAAATTAAGAACTAGGATCAGAGTATCACATTGCCCTGCAGGTATAATGCCTCTGTTCTAGTCTTAACACGAGTAAAACCTAAGTACAAGATTATGTTGTACAACAATGAAGTTTATTTACAGTCCTCAGTGATTAAACTGTGTTGAAACTCTACAAAAGTGACTGATGAGGCAAGTATCTACAATAAAAAATTAAAGGAATTTTACCAACCTGACATTCCTACTGCCTACATTTCTCTTCAATAAAAGATGAGTTAATAAAAAACTTTCAAGGGTCAGATTGCTGTTGTAGAATTCTCTGGATGAGAAGTTTCTGCAGCAATTTTTTCTACCTTGACCCTTCCTGCCTCTTGACCTGTTTGAAGAGAGGAAGTTCATGCAAAGTTAGGTGTTTCTGATGGGTTAGAGCTTCCCTATAAAAAACAAAATGCGAGTTCATTAATTTTGTGATAGCAATTTCAATATGGTTTCTCTGTCTATGCTGAAAATTACCATCAGCTGTCCTTCAAACACCTGAGTCACTGCTGAAACTGTTAATTCATTACAGATTGCACTTAAAATTCTTCCTATTCTCCTTAGCTTGCCATTGGTCTCAGTATCAGACACTCCCTACAACACCTGCTGTAATTTTATGAACTGGAGGAACTTTGTCCTTTTGTCTACATGAAATTGGATTACATGTATGAGATATCATATAACAACAAGATATTTGATGTCTTAGATATTTTTTTGTATGCAACCCCCTGCCATGGATAACAGCTTACATTAGACCAGGTTACTTAAAGCCCTGTCCAACCTGACAGTTCCAATGAGAAATCCACAACTTCTCTGGACAGTTCCTTCACTTCCTTCTCCAAAATACTACATGCTTAAGCAAAGATTTTAATGGAACTGAGAAATGCAAATGAAGACCATAAACATAGCTATGCAATGTCCTACAGATCATTCCCTCAAATTCCTTTGGAGAAGGATAATTTTCGATCTGGAAGGAGAAGAGGAGTTGTGTGTGCATTCATATTGCATGAGTCTTATCAGGTTTGTTTTGAGAAATAGGAAAAATATGGCATGTTCATTTTCTCTGAAGAACTAAAATGGGAGAGGTGTCAGTATTTTTGGTTAGGTTAGTTTAGTTTGAAATCGAATAGGAAGGGAGAAAAGGGTTTTGTTCCTTTGTTTTTGCAAGAAGAAGTCAGAACTGAGCACCTCTGAGATAGTGAGGGTTCTGCATACTCATCCTTTGCTTTTCTTGTCCAGCTAATGTTTGCTGCTTTCCATCCAGACACCTTTAGGGATGAAAATCTTCCAAATCAGGTTTATGCAAATGCATTTCATTCGTTTTGGTCAGATACTTTTATTTTACATTGTGTTTCAAAGTAATTAATTTTAAAACTTATGGGAAATAACCTCAGATGTTATCACTGTGTATATTGAAATCAGAAGGGTTTTTTTAATTATTATTTTTATTTTTTAATATCCCTCATAGTAGGATTTGACTATTGTGAAAAAATTCAACAGATTTTTTTCAGCTCTTATCTACAGGTAGAACCTGATAGCAAGTATTAGACTGTCAGCACATCTCTAAATTTACTTTGATGCAGGCTGGCAGAAGCAATAGGTACAGCAAAACTAATCTTTCCAATAACATATGTCTCCTAGAAAGAGACAGGACTGTATGTATTAAAAATAGCTCAACTGAAGGAAAAAAATATATTGACTAGGATTTTCTTATCTGATATTTACTTTTATGTACGGGCAGCCTACCTTCTTTCTCTCTTCTCTTCTCCCATGAGGAATAAAAAGAGATCTGTGCTCCTAGTAGATCTCCTTTTATATTTTATTAATAGTATAAGTACAATATTTTGAAAAGGGAAAAATATTATTTTGCTTCCCTTTTCTTGTTTTTGGGATCAAAAAGTGAGCTATACTTAATTTTGAAACAATCACACTTCTTTCCTCCTCACTGTTAACTAGTATTTACCTCCAGAGTAATATGGTGAATAGCTCTGTAGAACAAATATTTGACTTACTGCACGTTCCTTTTAATAATCTTATTAAATATGTAGTTTAGCTTCCAGTTATTGTTTTATCCAATTATTTTTTCTCATTTCTTAATATGTGTAAAGATCTATTTGTGATTATATTTTTAAATAGGAAAATATTTCTTATATATAGAGCAGGAATTCCCTGGATCAGGGGTTTTATTTTAATATGAAATTAGACTTGACTGAAATGGAATTATAAATAAAAGATTGATTGCAATGTAATTATGGAGACAAGTGAAATTTTGGGTTATTAGGAGGACAAAACATTACTATTTAGGAGTCATCCATTCAATTATATTGTTGAGTTGCAGTGATCTATACTGTAAGCAGGATGTTCTTATATGAATGTTTCATGTTCAAATACAGATCTTCCAGATTTCCATACCACCCACATCCTGAGCTGTCTGAGTGGGAAGGCATCTGTCTCCTTGATAGTACTTCTGATATACCCATGTTTCCTCTTAGCTGTTGAAGATCTGGAATTCACCCATAGAAGGCAGACAGCTGTTTGCCTCCCCCTGCAACTCCTCCTGTGCTTCCTCCAAAGTTCAGCAGGCCTGGTTGTATTCCTTTATTTGTCAGATGGCACTTGCCTCCTCCAGTTATGCCCTCATCTGAGATTCCTGTTTCCATCAAATCAGAAAACATATTAAGTACTTCAAACTGGCACTTACTCCTTAAAAATTACTTCCAGATTTTGTTTAATTACTTTTGTGCTTTTGCATCTGTTATATATTCTGTAAATGTTGTTGCTGGTGCAGTTGCTGCTGATTCTGATTTTTTTTTCTTCTCTGAAGCAATGTAACAAACTTAAACAATGACAGGCTACTCCAATTCAGTGACCGAATTAATTCAACTTCTAAAAATGTCTGTGAAGTAGCAAAATATTATTCACATATATAGAGACAAGCACAAGAGAGATAAAATGACTTGTCATAACATTTGAAGCAGGAAAGAAACAAGCTCCTGTAATATGTTTCTTTTTTTGTATGGATGGTTTTTAAGCTCAGCTGTACCCCTTTATCCTGAAGAATTATTCCTATTTTAAAGCAAGTGTCCGTCAGACACAGACACCTTCTGTGCTTTAACTCCTTTGCAAGGTAAAAATTAAGAGAAAAGATTCTCTCCATTCATGGTTTCTCCAAAGTAGATTGCATCTGCAAACTAGAAAACAAACTCAGAGAAATTATTGTCTCAGAATTCAATAAAAAATGTGCATTTTTCCCCTCTAATCTCTGCAGCAGTATGTCAAAGGTTTAGATAAAAATATGGAAAACCATTATTTATACTTCAGGGTGAAAGTTGAGAATAAAAGCCAACACAGATCTCCATACTTTGGTCATGAGTACAATTTTCTTAAAATGTCTCCTTTTTTTTGTAATCAGTGGAAGCATCAGTGCAAGTGGTATTCCAGGCTTGCACGTACTCCTGATGGTCATGGTTGAAAAACTTTCCCTGTAACTGAGGCAATGCTTCACTGGGATATCAGGACCAGGGTCAGATGTTCCTGACATATGGTATATAGGCAGTACACACAGCCACTGCACAGTGTGCAATGCACTTAAACTTCTCATCTAGTTAATGGTGGAGAGAACAGACCCTGAAAACCTGAGGTTATCAGAGAAATCAAGTCCACCCAAATGCTTTCCTTCTCTAATTTACTCTTAAGTGAGATGCTGCTAAGGTATCTTCCACTGGAAGTAGATGGGGATAACAGGAGTTGTCACTCTCTCGTCTGTCTTCATTTAGACATCCTCTGAGATTGCAACAGGCCTTTTGTTTACTTCATTTTCATACTAACCTAGCAGCTGGAGCAGAATAACCTGGCATGGGGACTTGAGCTCTGAATGCTTTATAGCCCAGAGCAAACTGAATCCAAATTGCAAGGGAATACCAAGGGGTGTTCTGGTTAAAAACATTTCTGTCCTATTGCTGAGGCAGGCAAACAAATTTATAGGTCAGGAGGAGAACACGCAATTTCGATCCTGATTCTCACCTAACTCAGCTAGAAAGAGAACAAGTGTCTGTACTTGTTTTAGAAGTGTTTGTTTTTGTGTGTAGCTGTTTAGTTAACTTCAATGGTAGTGTAATGCAGAGTTTACCAGAAAGCTGCATCCGAAGCCTCAAGTTTACCCTTCTGTTAGCTGAATATAAAAAACCCTCAGGAGCAAACAGCCCTGCCTTGCCCTTTTGTGCCCGTTTGCTAACACATTTTTGACAGCAGGGAGTAGCCACCATCAGGGCCCCACCAGCAGCTGACCTCTACCATGATGGAGAGATACGAGGAGCTGATCCTGGATATGCTGGCCAATATTTATGAGAGGGTTTCAAATTGAAATTGCTCTGGCAATGGCCAATACATGGTTGACTTTTCACAGGATTGTCCCAAAATCACCTGATAATTTTTGAGGCTTATGTGATCTGCCCTCAGTAACATCCTGACTTAAATCTAAGCCAACAAGCTACGGAACCTGAGTAGTCACTGGACATCACTGTGTCTCAGCTGTGGGACCATCAGGCTGGTTTAGTGCAGAATTGTTGTGATACTGTGGTCATCATCAGCCTGCTGCATTTTGCCACATAAGAACCTGTTCCAATGATATTTTCAGTCCTGACAGCTGTACAATACTGAATGCAGAGCTCTGTGAGAGAAGCCCCAGGTCAGTGTTGAGGGGCATAGGGAAACATCAGCAGCTGGCCAACTGTCCTGGTTTCAGCTGGGATAGAGTTAATTTCTTCTCAGTAGTTGATACAGTGCTGTGTTTTGGATTCAGAATGAGAATAGTGTTGATAACACACTGATCTTTTGGTTTTTTTGCTGAGTAGTGTTTATCTTAAGTCAAGGACATTTTTTTTCCTTGTCTCATTCTTCACCAGTGAGGAGGTACACAAAAGAGACTGGGAGGGAGCATAGCTGAGACNCATGACACCAGTGATAATTCACTGTTCCTCAACTGTGTGCTGAGGATGCCAGAACTCACTAAATCACAATCAGAAATTGTGTCCCAGATTCACTGGAGAAGGAATAAAGGCAGCTAAAAAGTACAGGTTGGATCATTGTGTTTACAACTAATGTGGGTTTTAGAAAATATGAGAACTAGACAACAGGATGCAATCATGAGGAGTTTTTCTACACAAATTGTCTTCGGAATGCTGTTTGGTAGTGTACAGCACAGAAAATTCAGCATAGATAAGTCCCTTGTCTTCTGAACACTGTATTTTAGGATAAAGTTCAATGATTGTGCCAAAATTACCTCAGCACTGTTCATTTAGAGTTTGTGAATGAAGCAGAATTCAGTGATCTGAACAGCAGGGCTGGATAGGCAAGTTACTTAGCTTGGATCTTTTTACTTGCTTCTCTGAGAGAATTGTGGAATGAGCCTGTGGAGGCTCTCAGTTCAGCCAAAGAGAGAACAGAGGATTCTCCCAGGCTTCAGGCCTGGGAAACTTAGAGAGAAAGAATTTAAANACTGTATAAACTGAGGGGCATTATGTGGAAGGATGGTCAATCTAGGTTCTGGAAGGGGGGTCTGGTATTGGTCAGTGGCGGTGAGAAATTGTACAGTGCATCACTTGGGCTTTTTCCCCTTTATATTATCATTATAATCATAACTATAATTATTATATAGATAGTAATATAATGTNTAGACATACTACTTTCATTAAATGCTCTTTTTCTCCTTCTGTAACTTGGAGTCTTTTCGTCCCATCCCTGACTCAACAGCGCCATGAGCCTCCCAAATTCAGTGAATATTTTTATAAACTAATGTTTGTAATTGAGTTTGTAAAATTTTGTCTGTTTTGAATATATTTTCTGTTAATTAATTTATGTAAAAGACAATACAGATTTGATAGCATGAAAATACTTTTAAGTAAAAAGGAATTGTCCCTTCAACTAGATGAAAAAAAATATTTAGTTTGGTAGAGAGACTATATATTTCGTTGCTTTGTTATATTCTCTGTTAAAATATCACTTTCTATATATAGGTGGTAGCCACTGTATTTGGCAATCTAGCAGAGATATAATGTCACCTTCCTCACTCAGTTGTTCCTCATAACTCTGTGGTAGTAAAACTGTATAAAGCATTGAGGCATGTTTAGAAAATCGCGTAATGGAGTAAGGAAAATTCCTTATATTCAAGTATCTGTTTTTTTCAAATCAGTTATTGTGACACTCAAACATTCTAATTTCATACAATCCCAGTAAGTAAATTGTCTCCTCAGAAGGCAAATACTAATGTTTGCACAAAGCCCTTCTGACCTCGTTACTTAGGCTGCACTGAAAAACCCAGCTCTCTTTCTCCTTTCTCCCTCCTCTCCCTTCAGGAGGCTTTAGAGCATGTAAAAGGAACACTTTTATGGATGTTTTTTGGCTCAATTGATGCAGCAATATATTATTAGCTTAGTGGTAACTCTCTCAAAATTTTATGAGGCTTCACAGAGTAGTTGAAATGAACATAAGTTTTATGTTCCATACCTAACAGATCATGCAAGTTTCTGTCATTATTAGTTAGGATATGCTTGATCAAGTTCTGACAGTTGACAAACGATGAGGTCTTTTTTCTTCACTGTGATGTACCTGAAAGTCAATAGGTTATTAAGGGGACTGGATCCCATTTTTAAAATACAGAGTGATTATTGTTACCAAAGCTAGATATATTTAAATAGTAGAAAAAAAATTGTAGAAATTCACCTGATGCAAGAAAACATCTTTAGTGCATTTGGTTCTCACACCTGGCAGGTATTGTGCCTTCAAAGGTAAGTTTTGCCTCTTCCTACCCATTTTGACTAACATTTTAAAACCTGAAGGCACTAAAGTATGTTTTCAATAAACATACTCATCAACTTTCCTTTTATTTTATTTTTCTTAGAACTTCTATCCTCAAAAGAGGCAGAGTGGTATCACTGGATCAGAGGAGGAAGAACCTTGAACCTAGTAAGTGAGCTTAGACTAGATTTTTCCAGAGGGAAATTTATGCAAATAAAATAGGTCATGGTGTAATTATTTTGTTTATCACAGATCAGTGTGTTTATTTTTACTTCATGAAAATGTATCTGATTTTTTGATACCTTACATTGGCATTGTTTTTTGGGGTGATAGCTAGCTAGGGAATAAGCTAATCCAGTCCAAGCCAGGTGAGTTGCAAGCTTTAGCAAACTACACTTCTCTACATCCATCCTGCTTTGTGGGATCTTGACAGGACAGAATGGTTTATTTGTTTAGTCTGTTCTAGAAGATTAAATAGTTCTCTTTTTTTAATAGAAATCAGGAAAGGGACACATAGGGAATATTAGGTCATAAGCCGCTATTTGCATACTAAGATCTTAATTATAGGTAAGTGCAAATTTCAAAAGGGATGTTAATTTCAATTATATGCTCCACTTGGTCCACTTAAGACCCTATTACTTTGTTCACTCAGTTATCCCCATCATGAGGATAAAATTAGGTTGTCCTTTGTTGAAAAAACAAGTGTACTGCCCTAGTTTTCTGCGAGGCAATGGGGGAGACTCACGGCCTCTTTTATCATGGAGAGTGTAACAGTGGCAGCACTTTGTTCTGTGTTGAAAGTTGAAGTGCCCAACATGAAACATGAAACACTCCTCTGTGATCTCATACTCTTTTTACACTAAAGCACTGGTTTCCACTAGGTGAGGTTACACTAAGGTGTGACTTGCTCACAGTACAAGAACTGTACAAAACAGAATGATATTTACTGAGACCAATTTTTCCTTGTTGCCTATTTTTATATGCCTATGGTTAGTAAAATACAGTTTAAAAAAAACTCCCTATTTTTAATTTCACTGGGGTTTAAATGCATAAAAACGTAATATGAATTAATATATTTAGATTAGGTTGATTGAAGGTAGAATTAGTGTATGTTTTTTAGTCTAGAGCTGGGTTTATACTAAACTTCAGCATAAATGACCTTCCCAAATGTATTAAACATCTGAAGGACTGAAAACAACATTAATTTTGTCTTCAGTATCTGACACTTGCATGTCAGTGGCAAACATACCTAAGGCAAGTTTATTGTGAAAAAGGAAACCCTTATGCCCTTCAGACAAGGTACCCTTCACCACATGCATTTACATGAAGCAAAGCATCCCATGAGGCTTAGGAAACAGCCAAGGTAATAATCTTAGCTGTCCTGACCAATATACTATTTCTGAATAAAATAGGAACAAGTAGATCTTTTAGTGAATAATAGGACCTCCTTTGTTTGCCTACATAAGGAAGTGGCAAGACATATTTAACTTGGTGAAGTACATGGCAATAATGCAGTAAGTCCAATGTAAGAATTTTTTTTTGAGAGTATGCATTTCCTGAGAATTTTAATCAAGTCTGCAAAATAAAACAATCCTAAGAATTCAGTCATAATTTGGTGTTATTTTTCCTTGCTAATATTTTAACAAATATAATTATGGTGTAATGAATTATGGCTTTAAGAGGATCATATATACAATTTTACTCATAAAGGATAATATCATCTCCCTGATAAGCAGTTAAATAGATAGCTTTCTTATTAATAGCACAATGATACAATCAAATGATGGGTAATTTCTATTACCCTTACAAATAGATAAGTATATAGATGTGAAAGAAGCATTGATGTGGAAAATGTTAAAATAACAAATCTTATTAGATGAAAGAATTTAGATATAACTTGTCAGGAGGGTAATGACCTCAATTAAATTTTATGTGCAATCATAATTGGCATTTTTAATAAAGGAATGCCATTGCAAATTGCGTATTTGATATAATATTACAGGGCATCTTAATTCCTCTCAGTTGCATTTATATTAAATAAAAATCTTTGAGATAATCAAGGAAGATTTATAATCTAGAGTTTTGATAATCTGCTCAGATAATAGGTTTCTAATAATTTCAATACAACGAAGAAGTGAGAAAGTTATCTGATAGTGATCCTTTTTTTCTTTGTACCTGAAAGATGCTGCTATTCAACAGCTTTTGTTGATGTGGCATGTATTGTTAGATGTAGTCAAGGTTGTAGCATCTTTAAGATGTAGTCAAATAGAATCTTTTATTATTAATACATCCAATTTGAGTCAAGAAAATTCTCTGAGTACAAAACTATATATATATATCATTTCCAGAGAAAGTTCTCAAAATTAACCAGTTTTCATCTTTTTTGCACGTAGCTATAAGGAAAGTACAATGCCTTCCATTATCATTCTGGTCATGTGCTAGTTTCCAACTCCCAATGCAATACCAAAATAGTAACTTCAAAGTAGTTGTGCAAGTATAATTAATGATGTGTGTTGGTCAGGAGGAGGGGCTGCCTGTGGAGTCCTCCCTCCAAAACACTACTCAGTATAAGCTTCCTACTGATTTATATTGTCATGTAGTTTGATTAATATTCAACTTAGATAGACTTAATAATACTGGAATTGTGCAGGTTTCAAATCTGGGAGAATATTACAAAGAGAAGACTCATCTTAAACCTCTCAATGTTTCATGTTTCTCCTTTGCTTACATAAAATGGTAGGAGAAGAGTTGCAGTTGTAAATGTAATAGTAGAAGGAGTGAGTTTAACTGATGCAAGAAAATGCAACAAATAAGAACTGTTGGCTTGGGGATGATATAGCAAAAAATAAGCTGTAATAGCTGTTAGTAAAGTACTTAATAGAAATTCTAAGCAAAAATAAATGGTGTCTGTAGCATTTGCAAATAAGCAGCTGGTACCATTCACAGTCTACCCCAATTACCTTCTGTTAATCTGGCACATCTTTAAAATGAAACACTGTGTATAATTTTCCATGGTTCAAATACTGCAGACTTTTCTTCAGGCACACCAAGAAAAGCCACTATCACAAGTGACCTGTGTAATTGAATGTGAGTTATTTTAGAAACAGATCTCCACAGAGGGAAGGAGAGCTGTGGCCATGGGGAATCCTCAGCATTTACTTTTAAATTCTGAGTTGATACATGAATATAAAAAGAGATAAACTGGTATTGTTGAAAAAGAAATGGCTATTCTTTAATGAAAAGTGTGTCATTTGCATACTGTCATATGTATGTAGAGATGTTTGTAGATACGCTTGGGATTTACTGTAACCCAAGGACTAGATGCTGATGTGGTTTTGAAGATGAAATGTTTTATGGATGAAGAGCAGAATACTGCTCCATCAAAGCACATTTCAACAGAAAACTCTGGGGAAGGGCTGCAGTAATTACTTCACAGATTAGGTGAAATTTGGACAGTTAAGACCAAAAGCAACCCATAAATCCTGTGTCTCATCTAACATGGAGTAGCCTAAACTGATCTTATGTCCACATTTTGGACTACAGTTTTTAATTCACCTAAACTGAAGATCCTTTCAGTCCTTGAGGATAATGCTTAGTTCTCATAAAACACACTTGGGATCCAGTATGACATTGAGAGTTACCTGGCTCTAGAGTGATCTTCTAAATGAATATTGCTGTTTATATTCCAATAAAATATTAAAGGTTCACATTAAGGTCAGCTAGATTTTGTCCAATCAGACAGCACTCAAGTGTCTATAAAGAAGTTCTCAGTCAAAACACAATAGAAAGTGTGGGAGAGAAATGATTATTTAAATCTCTTCTCTTATAATTATCTCTAGGATTATTTCAGGCATGAGGAAAGATAAAGCATTATATTAACGTTAGTAATTTCTCACTTTGTGTCTGAACATATCCTTGGGCTGCACTTTAACAACTCCTCTATTTTGTCTGCATCTCATAAGCTGTGGTCTGAGATCTTCTGGTTTGTGATCCTTAAAAAAACTGATGTTAGTAAACCACTCAGGATAGAAGGCAGATATTAAACTATACCTTACTGTATCACCTGTCTTCAAAGTCTGTCATGGCTGTCATTGATCTACTGATAGATTCCTACTGTCAAATCAGTGTCTATAAATATGGTAAAAGAATTAGTGGTGCAAGTTTCTGTACTCTTAGTACTGTGTTCCAGTTTTTCAAGGATCACTTAAAAGAATATTCTACTGGTTTAGTTTTCATCCTTATTTTGCCCTGTCTATTCACTAAGTCCTACTTGAAAGTAAGAGCTTTGCTTTTGTTTGTTCCTTGCCTTTAGGAGCTTAAACTGAGATCATCGTCTCTTTTCGTCTAATTTTCTGACCAACTATTAGAAAATTTATTTCTTTAGGAGGATGGGCTAGAATTGATGGCTTCTATCCCTGGCAGAGAAGAACACTACTGAACAATCCCTCATACTGAATTAGTCTTATGCTGTTCATGTCTTGCTTCACATTAAATATGCAAAGAAACACCAAATTTCAGAAAATTTAGTTTTTCAATCTGTGACTTTTTATATTTTGTGTCTAATTTAAAATATCTAAGAGTTATATGAATAGACAGACATCTCCCTCCCCAAACAACTACAACCAGGAAATAAAAAGTGGAAATTAAATTTCCTTTTGGAAGAATGAGTTTGTAGGCCCTTGTTCTGTGCCTATGGCTAAAGTACTTTTTTACTCTGCTCAGTTGATTCTAAAAATGTTGCAGAGATATCAAGAAAATGATCATATTCATGGAATCACACATACTAGAGCAAAGTTGAGATTTCCTCCCATGCCCCCTTTCTCTGAAAGAAGAAAAGCAAACCCGAACAATTTTTCTTTGTTTGTAATAGGAGCACTGCTTAGCAAAGTTTTCATAAGTTAATTGGCAGAAGATGCTGACTTATACAGAAACACACGTGTATATATATATTTCTTTTTAAACATTGTCATAGACCCATAGACTTGAATGAAACTGCTGACATAAATCCATGTTCAATACTTTGATGAATGAGGAACATTGTACTGTTTTTTTTTATGCTGTGCCGTAAAGCTGAGCTTAAATTTAGAAAAAACAGAAAATAAAAGAGTTTTGAAATAAAAAATACTTTTCTTTAGTCTCTATAGAAGCGTGAAATAGTATAGTAAGTGGGTTATTGCTATTGTGTTTTCTCCAACTATTACATAACATATTTTATCATCTGAATCCGAGCTGATGTCTGCTCACTTACTGAGTGAAGTATTTAAACAGAAACAACATTAGGAGATATAAAGTTAAAAATACTTTACTTCAAGACACCAAAAAGCTTCACTGTATCAACAAGCCCATCAACAGTACAGGGTTGGGGCAGAGGGGCTGGAAAGCTGCCCAGTAGAATAGAGCCTGGAGTGCTTGTTGACAGTGGCTAAACAAGAGCCAGCGTGTGCCCAGGTGGCCAAGAAAGCCTAACCCTAACCCTAACCCTAACCCTGACCCTAACCCTAACCCTGACCTGTATCAGCAGTAGTGTGGCCAGCAGAACCAGGGCAGTGATTGTCCCCCTGTACTTGGCATTGGTGAGGCCACACCTTGAGTGCTGTGTCCAGTTCTGGTCCCCTCACTACAAGAAGGACATTGAGGGGCTGGAGCGTGTCCAGAGAAGGGCAGTGGAGCTGGTGGGGGGCCTGGATCACAAGTCCTGGGAAGAGTGGCTGAGGGAGCTGGA
>VXBC01009561.1:2227-13047 GCA_013399945.1 Ploceus nigricollis
GCTCTGTAAGGCTGTGGGCAAATTCGAACTCAAATTGTGACGCGATTGCAAATAAATTTAGTTATTGATTTTTAATTCGGATTGGCTTGTCTCCATTCATAACATACCTAATTCTTTTCTTAAAAAATATTTCACATACATAATTTCTATTTTAACATTGTGCTATAGCTTATCAACTATATTTACCACACTACTTAAAAGAGATTAATACAGCATAACTTTTCACCATAACACATATAGTATTCATTTTAGTATTTGCGAAAAGCCAATCTTTTAATCTGCATTTTTCACACTGGGGACAGGGCTGCAAGCCCATTTATAGCCTCCATAAGAATATAACATATGTTGAAGCATAAATAAAAATCAGGTTGGTCTCTCTCACCCCTCCTGAAAAATGCTGTAATGAAATGCATCAAGGTACAACTGGATTCAGATTAGTGATGGAGATTATTTGTCCAGATCTCTGCTTGAGCTTGAAAGATGTTGATTTTGTGATAGGCCCCAGCTAAGAATTTCTCCTTTTCTTTCTAGAAGTGACAGTTATGAGATATCATCTGCACTTTAAAGCTGAAAAGGGATTCTACTCTTATTCTTGATTTTCTATGCTCTTCTATGTCCAAGGGTAAATCCAGCCTCCAAAATACCTCTGTGTGAGACCTATGGAAGGGCTCTGAGATGAAACTTAGTTGCTGAACTATCATTACATTCAATCTCTGCACCAAGCTACAGTACCTATTGCAGTCCCAGAATTTTGCATATAAAAGGCCTGTCTAGGACAGGTTTGGAGTCAGTCTTCCTGTTCCTCTGTCATTTGCTAAGAAGAGGTGAGAAATTAGGAGCTGCCTCCTGCTGCTGGGCAGTTCATGTTTTTCCCTTTTTGCACTGACATTCCAACCAATAACAAAGGAGCAAAACAGGTGTTTTACAGAGAAAACTAGACTTTGTTGAGGTACAGAATGCTCTACTCTTGTCAAGTCCCTTCCAAGGTGGTTGTCAGTTGTTGCACATCTGCCATCTCCCGTGGTTCCCCTGAGAGCTGTCACTGCTGTCATCTGTTGTCATCAAAGACGATCTCCTGCTTCAGTGGATGTCTCATATGTAGTGATGGTTGTGACTCAATAGATACATCTGGTCACCTCTTTGATTGCTTTCATTTTTGGATCCTTTAGAGGTCCAAGACAATGTTATTTGTTCCTGAAGATTCTGGGCATCAGTGCCTGCCCTTTGACTTAATGTAGGGAAGGTTTCTGAGCACTGTGTTCTTTACTATTCTTGTGCTTATAGCCATGTCTGCTGGCAGGCAAAAAAAATGTGACCTGACTGAATGCCTTTCATGTCTCCAAGGCAAGTGACAGTATTTCCATGTCACATTTCAACATAGAAAGGGGCTATTTTGTCCATAATAAGTGTCTATTTTAGTCTCTGAAGCTCTGATTTCAGACAGCTCATTTAACAATTCAGTGTGCTGATGACTTTGCATATGAAGCCAGTTTCTTCCCATAAAACAACATTTTAAAGCCAGCCTCTGGACTCTCAGGATCTGCCTGGTTTTGGCATGCTAGAATCACCTTGTTCTAACTCCCACTTAAGAATAAAATCTTGAAAAAACATATCTACAAAGCAGATTTGTAGTTCAACCTCATTGGTCTTTCCGTCCCTGGGCTTCCACCAAAGTTTTCTTATACATTTGTCTCTTTTCACAGCACTGAAGCCACACTTTTTCAAGGCTCCCACCTCAGTTTTCTAGAACCACATGTAAGATTTTTGGAGGTCTCCTTTTGTTTTTCTTTCTCGTAGGAACTTCCCCCCATTTTGTTGCTCGGGAACAATAAGGACCAGGTACTTAAGAGACACGAAGTTGCCAAGCTTAGGGGAGGAGGGCATCTGGCTGCATTTCTCTTATCTGAGGGTTTCTCTCAGAGAGGCAGAGATACCTTGAGAAGTGGACTGGGAAAAAAGGAGCTGGGGCAGCTGCTAGCTTGCTCTCTCTTTCAGCTTCAGAGGGGAAGGCTGTGGTTGCTGTGGGAAGAACTCACTGCAGGGTTCTATCTCCTGCTGCCTTCTACTGTGAATGGAGCTCTGCTCTAAAGAGGAGCCGTTGCACTGGGACCTTATTAACACCCTGCCTCAAGAAACAAAGAACCCTTTCACCATCTTCACAGGTGTCTCAGGGAAATGCCCAGGATCCCCGAGCCCCCTTCCCCTCACAGGGAGCGTCTCCCCTCGGTGTTCTGGAGCCGGGCTGTTGCTGCCCAGCCCTCTTGCTGTTCCTCTGCCACTGCTCTGGGTTTTTCACTACACTGTAGCCAGGCAACCCCTGCCTGCTGGGAGGGTTCCAGATACAGCTGTGGAGCGTCTGATAGATCTCATCTACCGCTCTGGGGCCATGCTTATCCCTGCCTTTCCATCTTGCAGCTCTGAGGTTCCTACTACATGTCCTTTTGCTATTCAGATGGGACACCAGGATCGGCTCCCTCTGTGAGTTCATAAAGGAAGCTCTTTCTCCGTCCCTTTCTGCCAGCTGTGTCCGATATCGCTGCGTGGAGAGAGACAGCTGAACCTCCCTCCGCAGTGCCCCCTGCTGCCGTGGGGAATCAGCGCACCCGCCCTGCCCAGCTGGGGGCCAGCAGCGCCCCTGCCGGCCGTGACTGTGAGTGCACCACAAGGGAAGGGCCTGCAGTCAAGAAGGCTGCTCTGGGTTTCTGGTTTTCTTTGTTGTTCTTGCCACTGTTGTTGTTTGTTTGCCTTGTTATACATACTAGTAAAGAACTGTTATTCCTTTTTCCATATCTTTGGCTGAAAGCCCCTTAATTTCAAAATTATAATAATTCAAAGGGAAAGGGGACATATTTTCCATTCCAAGGGAGGTTCCTGCCTTCCCTAGCAGACACCTATGTTATAGATATAGATTCGGCAAAGCCAATTTCATAATTAATAACAGAAATCTATTGCGCGATCGCTAACAAAAATTTAGAGTCCAAAATGCCACGACCGCAACTCGGTCGTAACAGCCACAAATCAAGGAAACAGAGCAGTCCCAGGGATCCAGCTCTGGGTGAAACAGCGACCTGACAGCNCCATATATAACACCTGTCTTTCAAACCAGGACAAAGATGAAGTTTTAAAATACCTCAGGATTTATTTTCAGCAGCTGAGCAGTTTGGATTAGATTTGCAAAGATGTTCAAATGCTAATATCTGTAATGAGTCCTGTCAAGGCCCTTCTGGAAAGCCACTTCATTTTGGGATTTCTTCCTTACCCCAGCTGGGGTGTTTAGTTGATGCCTGTAGGCTCAGCCAGTGGAGGGGCAGAACACCTTGCAGAGGTGTTCTTAAGGCAAAATGCCTTAAGAACTTGACTCAGACTAAACACTCATGTGGACACTGAGAGAGTGCTAACTGGATCTTCAGAAATCTTGAGAAGTGTACCGAAGGCTTGATCTTCTCTTTGACAGGTAACACCAGTGTTATCTGCTAACTTGGATTGTGTGCATATCCCACACTGGTAGAGACATATATTGTATCAGACCAGTTGCTAACTCCACAGAAAACAATCCTGTCCTGCTTTCACAGGTATCTGAGGACATCCCATCCATGCATGTCCTTTGCTTGTATGTAGACTCCATCTCACTCCTGACCACCAGCAACCTCTATGGTGACAAGAGGTGAATTCAGAAGTTGAAATTGAGTGGACTTGAAAATGTATGGGGTACTTGCCCATGGCAGCAAGCATGCAGCCCCCCATTCTGCTCTTCAACAGCAATGCAATTGGCAGCAACATCTCCCCTCACACCCTGCTTTCTGCACTGTTTGCATACTTTGGAGGAATTCTGCATCCCATTTGGAGCCCAAGAACCTGATCCCACTGAGTGGACTTCTTCGCCTGCCTGAAAATATCCCAGGGACTCCAAACGCCACAGACTCACATACTTCAGTTGCTCTACAAAGGAAAGGAAAGGGAAAAAAAAAAAAGAGAATATTGTCCTTTTCTCATTGCCTATTTTTCTAATAGCTTATACCTTGTGTATTAAATACAAAAAACTCTCTGAGTTATGTGAAAGTCTGTAGCTTTAGCATCATGTATGTCCTCTCCCGCTGTAAAAACAGGGAGCCAGAGAGGATTATTTTTAATAGATTTCTCGGATGAAAAGAAAGTGCAAAGTCAGTAATATTATATCTGAGAATTGTTTATTGGAAAAAAAAAGAGTAAGTGTTCTTACCAAAGGGGGATAGAAAAGAGAGGAGAGAGAGAAAAGAGAGACAGAGAGAGAAACAGAAGACAGGGACAACATTACCACAAGAATCCCAGGTGCTCTGTCAGCATCAGAACAGCAGGCGGAGTGTGCATGCTGCAAGCCATTGCAGATGTGCGAGGCTTTTTTGAGTAGCTGGGCACAATTTTCAAGCAGCAGCAGGTTGCATGTCTGCCATCAGCAAAGAGCAGGCTGCCGTGGCTATGGACGCACAGCTGTGGGTTCTCAGGGTCGGGATGCAGTCAGTGTGGGCAGTGGTGGCTGCAGCTGCAACACGAGAAACATGGCGGCAGTGGCGGTCATGGCTGGCTGTAGGCAGTACCTGCTTCGTCAGGGAAGCAGCAGAGCACCATGTGGTTGCACTGATGAGCTGCCTCGCAGAAACAGTGAAGTGGGGCAGAACAGGTCAGGACAGGGAAGAAGGACCACAGGGAAGAAAAGGCAAGGGGAGGAGGAGGGCCAAGCTGACACTCCGAGTGAACCTCTAATCCCTCCAAGAAACCCAAAGCAAAATGGCCCTGATTGAGTCACAGTTACCTGCTCCTATCTGCTAAAGCTCCTCCCACAGCCCAATTTCCTGGGCGTTTTTTCCCAGGCATCCGGGACTCTGCTCTGCTGGCCAGCAGGGAGTCTCCCACAGCCTGATCGTGGAAGGTTTCTCTCCCCTGGCTGGCTGGCAGGTGAGGTCCCGCTGGAGACAGAGCTGCCAGTATACGTACAGCCCCTATTGGAATCCTTCACCTCATGTATAACATATGTTGAGGAATAAAAAAATAAAAATCAGATTGGTCCCTCTCAATGTAGCACCTGAATTATGGCAGTATGCTGCTCAATAGCAATATCACACTATGACTAAATCACTCTTTTAAAATTATCTTCTTTTAATTACCTTTTTTCTCCCACTGAAGTTTAACCACTTCAGGACATATAAACGTATCTAGATTTCTTACTTTATGTCTTTGCAATTAATGGAAAAATGCATGGTGTTTTCATTTCTCCCTTTTTACTACTGAACACCACAGAAAAAAATTGAGGTTTTGTAACACAATCCTCAAATCCAGGTAGAAAGTAAGAAATTACTTGGCCTTTATATGTACCACACAATATAACAAGTCAAAAATCAGTTGCTGGAGTACAACTAATGAATGTCCTTCTACACAAAATGCAAGACTTAGGCAGCACACAGGCAGATGCTGTTAATTAACAGCATCTGGTCCTCCAACCATGGTCCTCCCAGACAGCACTAAGTCTTCAGCCATGGAGATCGGCAGCACGGATACCCGTTTCTCCCATAATAAATTAATAAAACACAGCAGAATTTGGTCTAAGTTTACCTGTCATAAGCAAAGGCACTGCCTGCTCAAGACAGAGGACATAACAAAGTGTGTCTTACTGAGCATTTCTGATGGATTAAGGAGCTAATGCTCTTAATCTGCAAAATGACAGAAACCCACAAAAGCAAATCTTGAGTCATAGGTGAAGTGTTTCTTGGGCAGCTGTGATAAGTCTTCTGCCCTACCTCCCCTGCCCTCAGTTTGGGAAAGATTTTGACAATGCAGAAATAAAAATTAAGAAACTGATGAAAGGGTATCTGACACAAACTGATGACCAATTAATGCAGAAGGTCAAAAGCACACCTATTCCTGAAAATTATCCATAAGTCTACAGGTATTGCCCCCTATGTACAGCAAAGCTGTGTTGCCTTAGTTGTCTTCAAACTTAATTAGAGCAGAGAAACACCATTGGCAAAAGAAAAGTGCTAATTAGTGTGTATGACTGAGGCTTTAATTATAAACACCCAGACCACTAAAGCCAGGTCTTCCTGTTACTGGTCTGCATTTTGCATCAGGCCACACTGAAGTATGGTCCCTCTGTCCCCATAAGCATGATGAGCTGTGATGCTGAAAGTGCACCCTCTCATCATCCGTCTGATGAGGAGAGGAGCCCTCTCATCTGGCCCTGAGAGGAGCTGTGGGAGGGCACTGTAGCTGACTGAAAGGTTGTCCTAGGGACAGAGGAGCACCATGCAAGCCAACATAATCAGAAAACTGATGCGGGGCTACAAAATCCCTTCTGGAGGTTAGGAACAGAGGTCACAACTGCTTTAACACAGTGCTCCAGCATGAAGTGGTGTGGAGCACTGCATATCAGCACTGCCCATGCCATTTGGGGCAGTTCAGCACCCCTGAACCCCATGGCAGCAGTTTGTGAGTCCTTCCCGCAGCAGTTGCCCAGGTCACATGAAGAGCACTGTATCACTGCCACACTGGATGTAGCACCACCTCTTTCAGGAAATCAAAGACAAATCAGACAAATTTCCATACAAATCCAAGCTGCATCTCTGTACTAGTTTTGGCTAGGATAGAATTATTTTTCTTCCCAGTAGCTGGCACAGTGTTGTGTTTTGGATTCGGTATGAGAACAATGTTGTTAATAATGGACTGATATTTGGTAGGTGCTCAGTAGTGCTTACCCTAAATCAAGGACTTTTCGGTGTCCCATGCTCTGCCAGTGAGAAGGTGCAGAAGGACCTGTGAGAGAGCATGGCCAGGACAGTTGACCCAAACTAGCCAAAGGGACATTCTACACCATAGATCATTCTACCTTGTGTCTATAAACAGGGGGAAGTTGTCCAGGAGTCAATGATTACTGCTTTGGGAACAGGCTGGACATCAGATAGTGTGAGGTCAAAAATTGTATTGGACATCACTTGTTTCTCTTGGGTTTTAGTCCTCTCTCACTTGCTCTCCTTTTTTTACTATTATTATAATTATTATAAGTAGTATTGCTAATATTTTGTTTTCGTTTTTTTCGATTACTAAATTGTTCTTAACTCACAAAATTCACTGTTTCTTTCTGATTCTCCTCCCCACTGGGTTTGTGATGGGGGGTGTGAACAAGCAACTGTGGGGTAGTTTGTTGGTGGCTGGGGAGGATTAAAACATGACAACATCCTGTACAGTTCCCCATGCACCACCTGTGTCACTCTAAAATCTCAACAAAATCCATGAAATGTAATGTACAAAAATGTGAGAGGAGCAAAATCTTGAAGAGTCTCTCAAAGACTGTACGTTTGTTTACCCAAGTTTTCTCTGTGAGGGGTAGGCACAAACAGACAGAAAACCAGGGAATATCTGCAGGAGCAGAGGCAGAAGTGGCACCATCTGACTCACATATTACAGGTCCATTCTCTCTGAATCTTGGAATTACAAGAAGAGTACCCCAGGCTTCTACAGTAAATTACAGATTTTTTTGTATCTGTAGCACTTCTCAGAATTAGGTTTTCACCTGAATTCAGTAGAACTTCCTATAAAGCCTATACACTGGATTTTGCCTCTTGTAGTGCTGGAGTTTTTGCTGTTGCCACTACATTTAGTCAGAAGTACTGCTAATCTGATATGTGGTACTGTTTTCCCAGATTTATATTGCTGTATAAGTCCACTTCATTACTTAAATATGTACATGAACAACCACTCAGTTCTAGTACAGGATACCCTTAGATATAATACAGGGGATCAGAACAGGAACAAACCCCAATATGTTGCTTTCCATTTTTGCTGAGATTGTGACAAGCTTCCTTACAGCCATCAGACAGAAATGGTAGGCAAACTATGTTCTTGTCATCAGCCCACCGCATTGCATCACAAACCTCTGAAAAAGCCTGGTGATGTTGCTTTCCAGAGGAGTTCAAACAGAAAAATATTTTTGGTGTAAATGCAAATATTAGTGCAGTCATGCTAAAAATTGTTTCCTTGATTAAAAGGTGGTTCTAGCCACTAGAAGAAAAAAAGACAATACCACTGCATGTTCCTGGCAGGTTCTACAGCAGAGGAGAGAGTTATTAATCCTGCTTAAATTTGCTAGAACCATAAACACATACAGGCATAAAATATAATCACTTGTGTTTTTCTTTAAAGGTCCAGGAATCAAAGTGTTGGAAATAATCATTCACAAATCACTGAGCAACCACTTTTGGCATATATAAAACTTCTGGTCTTTTCAGAAAATTAACAAAATCAGACATTCAATTTGTGATTGAATAGAAACTGTGTAAACTGATGTAGGTTTTGCAGTTATTTTAAGGAAATAATTAGATTTCATTCTAAGGAAAACAATGTGTTTTTTCCAAGCTAGACTAATCTAATATTCTTGTGTAGTTTTTCTTAATTTTGTTCAATTTAATGATGGTATTCACTCTACAGCTCTTGGACTGGCAAGGGGTCACATTTTTTCCTTCAAAGCCCACACCCCATCCTCCCTGCTGCTTAGGTTGGGTCTCAGTTTGCTGCCCTGGCACTACCCACCCTGTCCACCCAGCCTGCTCTTCTCACAGTACACACCATGCAGTGGGTGCTTTTGAGGTGCACAGCAAGCTACTGTGGTTGGCAGTGGAGAGGCATAGGGAGTTTCTTTACCCCAAGACAGCCTGGTAGTGGACGTCCCTGTGCCTGGGGGAGCTTTTTCACCTCAGTGCTCATATGTACCTGCTGTGCTGCAGTCTTCCAAACCAGTAAAACCTCCCAGAGCCCTCAGCCTCTGCCATGCAGCGCAGCCATACTGAAGTCATGCTAGCCACACAACACTCAAGCTATTTTAAACATATTTGTGTGACCCCTACCAGGCTGTTGTAAGGTGAAAAGGCAAGAAAAATCACTGAAATGTTTAATTGTGCCTCTACAAGGGCTTTCCAGAGAACCTGAGCATGCTCTAACCTGTACACCCCAGTGGTGTCTTTCACACGGGAGGGAGGCTCCTAGTGTGGTTTTAACTGTGCTTTCTCCTCAACCGGGTGGGGATGTCCAGGGTCCTGGCCCCTAGGTGGGGTGGCAGCCAGTGTGAGGGGCCACAGCACAGTGCTCCCCAGAGGTGCTGCAGTCAGAAACCACAGACCAGCCCCCTCCGACAGGTAACTGATTGGATTAGGAGTCCTGTCTGACAGCTTGCCTGCTCAGCCGCACGGGCTCATCAACCTCTCTGTCCTGCCTGCTAATAAACTCAGCTCATGGGACCATTCTGCTTGATGATCTCTCCTTGGGGAGTTTTTAAGGCTTTGCTCTGTGAAAACTACTTGGAGTCTATTAAAATTGCAGCTCTGCTGTTGTCATGTTGTCCCGGAGAGTCATGGGAGGTGCCTGTCACCCAGGTGGAGGTGACTATTACATATTCAAGTGAAAAAACAACCCCTGCTTTGGGAAGGGAGGCATTCCTGCCAGGAAAAAGAATGGAAGATGCTTATTTGGGATAAGGTATGAGCCTTTAAGGGGTGAGCATGAGGAAAGGAGATACGAACAGTGTATCACTGTACCATCGCTCTGCTGTTGAAAACACCTGTGATGCCTTTGCTGAAGGGATTAAGCACATGGGCAACTGTTGTCCCTGGGCTCTAGGTCATCAGCCCTACACTGCTGCTTCTTCTTCTCACCTGCAGGTGCTGCCAGCTGGCTCTCCAGGCTGCAGAAATTCAGTGATGGGCACCTGTTGGGGAAACTGCCTACTCCACAACTTTGGAATTTAGCCGTGGCAGAGCTTTCTGCTTTCAGGATGGGATTCTGTTTCAGTCCGTCTACATGCACCAGCTATGATCTCAAAAAGGACACTGCCTGAATAAATCAGAAGACAGCAATTGTGGGATCTATAGTATCTATAGAGGACATATAAAAAAGTCACAATTTTAATTCTTTTCTTGGATTCACCTTTGGAGAGTTAAGGGGAGGCAGCCTGAGAAAAGCTGAATGCAGAAAAACAAATTTAAATCTTCCAGGCTGTAAAACTGCTGTGGCTTTTGCCTCAGCAACCACAATGAAAAGACCACAAACTCCAATAATCTTTGTTGTTTAAGGTAAAAAAGTTAATGAATGCAGAGTCTCAAGCTTAGTTGATGCAAAATATTACAGTGAGATTTCAAGGTTTGCTTTCATTGGGCAGCCAGCAGGAGCAAATTCTGAATTTGTGTTAGGCTTGGGAGAACCTTCCAGCATTCTGGTATCAACCGGCTATCAGAAACATTTGGGCTGTTCAAATGTCCAGAACATGCATGATTCACTTGAAAAACCTCAGAAGGAATGAAAAGTGTGTCTGATAAGCCAGATTAGATTATATAAATAATTTTAAATTATGGACAAGCAGTCTTGGCAGCTACAGAGATCTGCTCTTCCCTTTGCAAAGGCCCATCTTTCTTTCCCAACAGAGCCCCCGCAATAAAACTTTCCCCTAATCCACAATCCTGTATGGAGAGTTGGGTTTATGTTTGGAAGCTGTCCCTGTGTGTGCTTTCACCCATAGACCTAGCAGTTTGTAGTGCTGTCTTGGAGTGATTGATAGTGATAATGTATCCTAAAAATCATCTGATGCCCAAAAATTGTTGTTGTATGTTTAAGACCCAGCACCTGGGAATCTGGGTGGGGGGGAAGGTGGGTTTTGTGCAGTGTTTATAAAAAGCTGCCCATCCAGGCTCTGGCTCCCTCATGGCTCAGGGTTTTGCTGGCGGTTTGCTTGGTGCTCGGTGCTCGGGCAAAGGTTTCTTTTTCCTTTTTTTTTTTTTTTTTTTTTTTTTTTTTTTTTTTTTTTG
>VXBC01009562.1:0-64868 GCA_013399945.1 Ploceus nigricollis
GGCGGGCGGTGCCGGGGCATCGGCCGTGCTAGCGGGTGCGGGGAGCGCTCCCGCGTTTGCTGTGCCAGCAGCAGCGCCCGCCTGCCCCGCCAGACACTTGCTCAGTGCTTTCATTGGCCATTATGTCTCAATAAACGTATTCCCGAGCATGCGATTTTGTTCGGGAGGGTGTGCCTACCTGGAGCCGCTACGCCGTGAGCCCATAGAAACGGTGCGACCCTTCCGCCTGTGTGTCCTGATGGCATCGGGAGCGCACTGCCCATCCGCTCTGCTTGAGAAGAACACGTCTGTCAAAACCTCCATCGCCTCAGCATTCATCTGACTTAGTTCGTTTGTCTAATCAAAACACACAAGACTACCAGATTTTTACCATTAAATAATAGTCAAAAAAATCACTGCGGGCAAGCTCGGTGATAATAAAGGAAGTGTACTGGCCCACCTTCACTCGTTTTCTTATTGTGATACAAAGCATATTCAAAAAAATACCATAAATGTTTAAAAGTGACATAAAATTATAAAAGCAGATGTCAACCTATTGGAATCAGTGAAGATTTACACCTTGGAAATACTATTTGAAGACCAAAGGCATAATCCAAAACAAAAATTAGTGGTGAAAGTAAGATTCATGTATTTGAGTTCCACATATATAACCATCAAATAGACACCTCATTTTTTATCCTAAATGTCTCTATGGGCTTAACAGATGTTCTTTTTTGGACCTATAGAGAACAGAAAAAAAAAAAAAAAAGGGGAGGTGTGGGGGAAAAGAAAGGGAAAGCTTGACCTGGGCTACTACAGCTCTAAGAAGTACGTGCTGTTATTTGGAACCCAGGGCAGAAATCAGAGCCTGCATTATTCTCCCAGATGCCTTTATGGTTAATTGGAAGAGCTCATTCTTTCTGGATCTGACTCCACAGACAGCAGGGACGGAGAGCAAAACAAATAAAAAGACTGGGTCCTTGGTCTGGAGGAACTTCTGCAGCATAGAGGCCCATGAAAGCAGCAGCTGCGAACTAAAAATGTAATCATGCAATTGATGGAGAAAAAAAATGATCCTCTAGTTCTTGGGAAATTATTCATTATGTACTTTTTCCTCCCACCTCTTCCAGGCACACAGTGATTCACCAGAGAACAAATATGTTTTGAATGCAGACAATATGAACACATTACTGCTCACATCCATGAACAGCCTCTGCTCACTCCTCCAAGAAGCAGCACCACTGCTGCTGATCACCTCACCACATTAGCTGGAAACAAGCAATTCCATGACTGGGATGATCCTGCAAGTACATCCATATTCAGGTTTGTTTTTTCAATAAACAAGTTCAAGAAATTTGGCTAATGGAAAATGAAGATGGAAAAAAATAGTTAATTTATCACAGCTGTAATTTTTAAGGTAGAAAACAGTTTAAACAAGCATTTCAAAAGAGGTCCTCAACAGATCAAATCTCACCTCAGATCCAGAACAACTTAATGGTAGCACTTGTAATGAGAGATAGAAAGTCTAATTGCAAAGCTGAAAAAAAAAACCTCACTGAGAATGAATCACTAAAGACATGTAGAACACACTTAGTACCATCAACCCTGAAAGAAATCACAGATTTCTTCAATAAAGTCTGAGAGGAAAAAACAGGACCACTGGGTATAATTTCAGAATACCATGGAGATGATGTCATGGCTCCCAGGGATGGAATGGAAATCAGACAAAGCTTCAGCCCCTAGAACTGAGAGTAAAATCAGTGGCTGATGGTCACGTACATACCCAGTGCTTTGAGAAATCACAGCCATAAGCAGCTGCTTTCACCAGAGAAAATACACAGGTCCTGAAACAGCACTGTTAGGTAGAAACCAACGGGCATGAAGAGGAGAGAGTGTCCAAGAGGAATCCTAAGAGGCATTTTGTTATCAAAATGTACAAGTAAACAGTAGCAGAGAAGAATGAAAAGAATTGGTGAAAGAGCTCTGTAAATATGCAACAGTGAAAGGAAAGGAAATAGCTGGCAAAGACAGATTTCTAAAGTAGGAGGAAAATGGGTTGAGGGAACTGTGGTATAAACACAGCTAACACAGCTCATACCTGTAAGTGCAAGCCCAGACTTGGACTAGAAATTTACACATTTTCTTGTTACTTTCCATGGTCTCTTGAGGGCTAGTTTCAAGTTTAGACTGTTCTTAGAAAATGCAAGCTTTGTCCCCAGAGAGAAAACTGAGCTGAAAGCTCACCAAAATACTGCTTTCAAAGTGACAGATGTGGTCAAGGCTTCTCCTACCCCCAGAGGCTTCACTCGGACATTGGCTGATGGAAAGGAAAATGCTTGTGAAACTCCAGAACTGAGCTGCACCAGCTGTGCAGTGCCCAGGGGCTCTGCCTTGCCCTGCTCTCACAGACACTTGGGTTGGAAATGCTGCTTTTGTGCACAAATACCAACTTCAAGGCCTGAACTGGCAGCTGGTGGTTAGCAGGGTCTTCAGCTCTCCTGATGCTTTTGCAGGCTGCTTCAGGACTGTATTACTGGTGTAGCATCTGCAACACGTAAAACACTTAAATATCAGAGCTCCTAAGCTGAGACTTACACTCAAACCAAAAAAATTTTAAAGAATAACATAGGCAGTATTGAGTGAAATGTCCAAGTATGCCTGTTAAGCTACAGAGGTTAACTCCTGAAGCAATTCCTATGGTTGTTCCAAGAAACAGGCTCACATTCTTGCTATTCTCGTTATTTGTTCCTTTGATTTTTGACTTTATTGAGCTTTTTTCCCTTTCCTCTGCAAGAAGGCAATTTCTTCATAAGAAATGAATATGTTTTGCTAAGTAGGCATGGAGGACAACAGAGTTTTAGTTGTGAAGCCTTGAACATGGGAGCCCAAGGAGTTTTTTGTCCTAAAACTACAACAGTAGTGAGGAAAACAAGAATGAGAGCAACTGCAAGCAGTCCTCACTTCCAAAAGTAACTGTGTAAAGTGATTTTCTAACCTCATAATCTGTTACTAAATTTATTTATTTTTCAGAACTTGTGCATTTTCAACATCTCAGCAATAATATCTGAAATTCAGCTGGCAAGTATTTGGGCAAAATTCTACAGGACCTCTCAGAAGACAACAGCGTCCTGAATTGTTTCTAACCCTAATTCTTTTGGTAGCTCTTCCTTGATATTTAGAGAGTTCTTTTCCCGTCTCAGTAACTCCCTGTCTGTATCTGCCCATCTGTACCTCCTTTTCCCTGTCTCCTAATTGTCTGTGGGAAATTACCATGAGGTTAGAAACCCATTTTACCCAAACCACCACCAATTTTGTATTTCAAAATGCATGTAGCCAATGCCACGTGGAATGGAAACAAAGACAGTTCTCTGCAGTACCAGCCCACCACTGCAGTCAAAGGGAGGGAGGTCCTGTTGCAGAAAGCCTTCTAAACCACAGGAACTTCTTATGAGACCTTTTTCACATCCTCTAATTACTCTTCATCTCACTGTCCTTAAAACAAAAACCAGTCTGTGCAGTTGCAGTGCTTTTCCTCTCCTTGAATTTACCTCACCTTGCATCTAGGCCTCAAAAACCATTCTTTTATTCTGGAGCCCCACTACATTACCTTTTCCACAAATGCTAAAATGGAGAAGCGTTGCTCACATGAACTTCCTTTCCTACCCTTGTAACAGTGAAATTATTCATTATACATTAATTAAAACAAAAGAAAAATAACAAGATTGATGAGTGGAAAGCCACAGACAGAAGAGATTTTCAACAATTCCCCAGCAGCAGCATTCCAAGAATAAAATAAAATCATCATGCAAAGATCTCAAGTCCCTAACCTCAATAAAGTTCATAGTTTTCTAACAGAAAATAACATTTTGTCTGGGCAAAATCAGATATTCCCATGTATTTTCAATAGCAGCAGTCATTAGTTATTTGTTATAAAAAACAAATTGATTCGTCTCCTATTCCAGATTTTCCTCTCCAATGTCTTTCTTGTTGCATAAATTTTTGTCTTCTCTGTGTGTTACAGCAGTAATTCCATAGCAGTGATTTCACTGCCTGGGTCAAGTAGATATAAACTATAAAATTAAATAAAAGGTTTTGGCTTTTTGCTTATATCATGGATCTAATTTATTAATCAAAGTAGTTACATGAGTTTATTTTTGAGACTAGATTAGTAAAAGACCTTTGAGTTAGTAAGTCATACCAGTTTTCCCAGTTAAATTATTTACCTAGTGTAATTTATATTAAAAAAGTAATAGTTTTGAATTATAAATTCAACACGTCAGTGTTTTACATGAGTCGGGGTAGCTGAAAATCGATGCTTGCTATTATAGAATAATACTAATAGGAATTGACATTCCAAATTAATTTTAAAAAATAAAAATCCCTTGTCAGTCATAGGAAAAAACCTTCTTCAGATATATTTAGTTTAGATGCCTGAAGTTGTTTAAATTTGACCACAAGCCAATGAAACACTAGCATTAAACTAGAATTAATTTTTCTTCTTTTTCAAGAAAAACGTCAATAGGGACATGAAAGTCCATCTGGCAATAATATGGCATCAAACTGTGCATCACACTGTCTGACTTAGCATGTGTGTGCAAGCCTGTAATAAGGCCTCTTAAGAACTTCAACCCTAATAAGAACTCTTCCATAGACAAATTATTTCCAAAGAATCAGGCTAAATGGCACTGAAATTCTAGTCTCACTCTCTGCAAATAGTTTCTCTTTGGTTGCCTCCCTTTAATTTAACCTCAATTTCAACCAGAATATTTCTCTGAGTTGCTGCCCCAGTGGTGTGATTGTGGGTGTGATCCAAGCATGGCCAAGAGCTGCCAAGTGCTCCTCAGGGATGCTGAGCCCCTGCTAATTTCAATGGATGCTCAGCACCTTTCACTGGGGAGCACTGGGGGAACCTTGTGGGCTGGAGTCAGGGTTTCTTTCCCAAACCACCCAATCAGAAATTACTTCATTCACTCGTTTATAATTTTAGCTATAAACAGCCCATATGAGCAAAAGATTAATAGGGCTAGCAAGCATTTCCAGGGTATAATTGGCTGTCATCCCATAATTACTCAAAGAGATTGAACGAGTGGCTTTGAAATTACAAGGAGAGTTGCATTCTTTCGCTGAGATGGGAGCAGCAAAACATGAATACCCATGAAAAGCCCTGCTAGGTTTTTGTCTGTGGTCCATCCTTCAGCATTTAAGACACGGTTGCTCCAGCCTCAGGGGCCTATCCTGTGGTACAGAAGTCAGTGAGCACCATAAGAGTATTAATCCTGCTGATCTGGCCTTAAACCAGATGCATTAGACCTCTGGTACTGCTTCTGGTGGACACAAAGGTCTGATCCTCAGTTTGCACTTCCATCACATTCATTTTTATGTGATTTATATAGGCAAAGGAACTGAGAATTAAATCCTGCAGAGTAATCCCTGCTGATTATGGTTGATCTTGTAAAGATTTCACTCCCATCACCCAATAAAGTATAAAATGCTTCCCAGAGCCTCAAATGAGAGGTGTTGAAATGCACAATTAATCAACATGACTAAAATGTTGCTTTTGTTATAGTTTGGGGATGCAGAAAAGAATATAATAGAAAAGGAAGCAACATTCAAGAAAACTGGCAAAAAACCCCATAATTTTAAACATTTGCTGTGTGGGATTAATAGAAACTAGTAGAAAAAATGCCTTTAAGAAATTTTCTGGAGCTGGGAATCGATTGGAGTTTTGTGTCTGTCAAAGCCCCATCACTGTAAAAGTGTTCCCCTGAAGTGAGCCTGTGGTATTGAGCAGGCTGAAGGGTGTCACACGTGTGTGATCCATAGGGGAGGGGAGCTCACGGTGTGTTTTACAATAGTTCCCCTACAGCTGACTAATTTTGTGATTTCAGAAGACCAGAGGAGAGTTCTAGAGTGGCAATTTGGGAAAACCACTGGAACAGAGAACCATGCCCCACAGGTATTCCTGTACGGGAAGACATCAGATTTCATACCCTCTGTTACTGAAATGGTTTTGGTCAAAATTTCTTTTCCTTCTTCCCTTGCTCTGGCAGTTTCATGTCTGCTCTGTCTATCCACAATGATCTCATTCTCTCCAGCTGACTTGTTTGAGGTAAATAGAAACTGCTGTCTTAATTTTGACAGGTAATTCTTTTTAGTAATTTAGTTTGATTTATAACAAAATTGCCATTAAATTAGTCTTATTCCTACTTCCTGTATGATGCAAATGAGGAATCCCAGATGGCCCGAAAACAGCTTCTGGCCGCATTTCTGGAGCACTAGACTCAAGAGAGAAAAGAAAGGAGATGGACTGGACATTATTTTGCTGCTGCAAAGTGCCTTTCCACAGAGCCTTTCAGCTTCCACTTTTCAGCAGGCGGTGTGTGAAAGAGCAGCCTCAGGAAAGGTGAAGGAAAGCAAAGAACCACAGATTTTTTTAAATTTAGTGGCTGGTCAAAATATTATATGGCTTTTCAATACCCAACTATTTTGCCTCTTGACAAAAAAACCTTTTACAGGGAAAAAAGGTGGCAGCCAATAAAAACAAGGAGAGTAAAAATAGCATATTTCAATGAACAGTTAAATACAGTTACCAGGAAAGCTGAGGTTGTGAGCAGTGTCCCTGGCACAAGCAAGGAAGCAAGAAAATCTCATGACTCAGTAGGGGAGTGTGCTTTCAAACTTGGAAACATTTAGGAGCTCTACACCTTTGAGGGTTTTTTCCTCATCCTCTTCTCCCATCTTGCATTGTGTGTGTACATTGCTTTATTTGACAACAGGGGATATGAAAGGATGTTAGGTTTAGAGCACTACTAGAAAACTCTCTCTGCAGAGCAGGCATCACACTGTTAGCTCACACTTGTGTACTCAATCACTTCACTCAGTGGCTGCTAGGGCAAGTGTGAGAGCAAAACAGATCCAGAGCTTTAACACTGGAGTGGCCAGGAGTTACTGAAGGGATGAAAAATAGGTTACAGGCTGGGTACTGTGAAAGGGAAATGCATCCAGTCTGAATGGTTCTTCTCAATTGTATTTTTTAGGCCAGTGAGCAAAAGCACACATCCTTTTTTTTAAGGCTGGGAGCTTGACTGTTCTCAGCTTACACAGAAAAGGGCACAGAGGAGGCAAACTTTGAATAGCAGCACAGTTCTGATGAATGTTATCCACTCTGTGTTTGACAACTCACCTGTCTACTCTTCATAGAGAGACTGAAATAAATTGAGAACTTCCAACAGAACCTCAATAGAACTCTTTTCAAAAGACTTTGAAATTTAATTATTTTTTAGCGCATCACTCGACAGAAGCCAGGAGGATGGCTACTTTGAATTCAGAGACTGCAATTTGTGCTTATTTAGTTTGGATGCTCAAGAAGATGAAGTCTCTAACTAAAATAATTCTGATGACTTGTCAAGGTTGGCAAAACCTGACATTGGCAGTACATTTGGTTCTGGCTTTAGGAGGGTAGTTTCAGGGGTGATCTGGCTCTTCACATCCAGACAATCCTAAGTTGTGGTGTTCAAGGCAACATACAGATTGATTCTGCATTAGGGAACATGATGGAAAGAAATTCCTTTATATTTAAAAGAAAACTGAAAAAACTTTCTGTATTGAAAGGCAGCAATATCCTCCAGAGTGGGGAGAAAATTGTGATGGTTAAACAGCAGAAGTCCCAGGTAGCCCTGCAGTACCCCAGTGCTCTGAATGGCTGCTCATCAAGCTCCAGGCAGAATTAAGAAAGTGGTCAAAATGGCACACAATATCAGGTGCTGATGAACCTGGGTCTCTGTCTTCTTCTACTTTTCCCTCTTCCTCAGTCTTTTTTCACTCCATCAAGAGAATATGTGTAGTATAAAATGCTGTAGCCAAAATCACTTTTGTAGAGTTTAGAAGATTGAAAATTACAGTACTTAACCTAACAGTACCCTCAGACAAAATGTGCAGGCAGCCTCTGTTCCAGGGTACCTCAAGGAGGAGGGACACTTGGTAGGCACAGAGCACACATCCCCAGGAGGCTCCTACCAAATGGCCAGGAAAAAGCCAAATTGTTGTCATGGCAAAGAAAAGGAGTTGACACAAGCTCCTTGTCCTTGTATCCCTGTACCAATGTAAGGCTATACTTGCCTTTGAGACATTTACACATTAACAATGTTCTTTGATATAGCCAGAATGAAATAAGGAAAAACCTCTAGCCCCTATATCTAACTCTGGCAGGCAGCTATCTAGCGAATTATCACCTCTGCAAAACCCTTATATACAGGAAATTCTTATTAATGTGGCTGTCCCATTGTGCTTACATTCTGCCTGCTACAATTTAGAATTTAGGTGAAAAGATGACTGCAGAACTCACTGTGGCTCAGCTATAATGCTCCCCACGTGTAGTGAGAATAGTGATTATTATTTGCATTCAGGTTCCTAGAGTGGGATTTGTACATGTGATTCAGGAAATACTGAGGTCAGTAATACTGCTTTTGCTACTCTGCTTGAAAAAGCTACATAAACTTTTGTGTTAACCTACTAAATTCTTCCTAACCAGAGATATGTGGTATAAATTATAAACAAAAAAGTTACCTTTATATCAGTTATTGTCATATTATTTCCCTTTCATGTATCCTCATTTTCAAGATGCTTCTTGACAGAAGTTTTTCGAAGATAAAAAGTATTTAGTAAACATCCTTCCTCAGCAGGAACATTAAGTCATCTTAGCAGATGATTATTCATTAGAATTTACTAATTCTAATTCAGTATCAGTTTGGTAGATACTTAATTATTTGACTCCAGAGAGGGGTCACACCCATTGTGCACAGTATTATAGTGACAGCCTGCAAAAGCCTACTGAGCACCACCTGGACTAGCAGGGGGCTAGCAGTTTGAATGATAATGTTGAGACTGTTACTAAATATTTACTGAGCCATGAGGACTCCTCAAATCACTATAAAGCTATTGTGAGGTATTATTATTGCCACAGGCTATTCATATTACCCAATTTAAAGGTTCACCCCCCAAGAGGTAATAGTGATAAAAACCCCAGCTTTCCAATCTAAAGAATAGAAATCACTAGCTTCCAAAACAAAATATAATCTTTAAATTGGACCTTGCTGGAATAGCTACCAAAGCCAGAGAGAGCACTATGACACAATTTCCAACACCTATTGAAGACAATATAAAAGCAGAAAAAAAATCCCCTCTAAATCACAGATATTCAAGAAAATTTATACACTGCTAAAGTCAGGCTTCTGCAAAATCTCAGTAGCAGCCTCTTTCTGTTCCTGATACCTCATGTCTCTTTTTCCAACTAAGTATCAGAGAGAATGAAGATTCTTGTTGTTTTAGTAAGACCAGGCCATTTAATCCTGCTCTTCATCTCTTCCTTCTGCTGTTCATGAGCAGCTCAGATTGCTGTTTATCAATATGCATTTGTTCTGTTGAGTTATTACAAATAATTCTCCAGTTCTCAAACATAATTCTAGCTTTTTATTCCCTCTGTGCTCTAGGACTGTAATTGAGACAGCTGATGATGTAGCTGAATATAAACTTCCATAAACAGACTCTGTGAGTTGGAACTCAGCTGCACGTAGGCCATCCACACACTTTTTCCACTCTGACTCTTTCTCCCTGCATCCAGTTGGGGAAGATGTTTTGGCTGTGACTCCCCTGTGGCTTATTCCACGTCACATCAACGACCAACTGGAGTAAGGAAAAAGCTACTGGTTAAATGTCCACAGTTCTCAGTCAGCACACCCAGAATCTCAAGTGAGATGCACTCCTTTTCTCTTCTGAAAGGGATCTGCGCTCCCCAGCAACCTTCAAAGCCTTGGAGCTCTGTTTGTGGAGCCTGTCCTCTTCACCTCTCCAAAGACAAGGAACTTACTGCAGCAATCAAAACTTTACTGGCTGTGTTTGCTTTTCATATAGTGCAGACAAGGGATATTAGGCAGGAATTTTCTTTACAATCACCGTTTATATCATTTACTCTTGTTCTTTTCATCCCAGAGGAAGCCTAACCTTTTCCCAAGGAATTTCTGCTAAGTGAGTCACAGAAGTCAACTGCTGCCCAGGCACTCACAGGAAAGGAGGATTTACATTTCATGTGTGCTTTTAGGAACACTCTCCTGTCACACCATTCATCTCCATGACTAAATTAGGTCATTCTTTTGCTTTTTCCCTCTTTGTATTGTAGAGGAAAACAGACGTGATTTATCAGTCTGTCATTATGGAGGAGGCTTCATTCTGAATTTGTCCATTCACTTCTAACTCCACGCAAACTTCAGCCTGTGATTCCCATCATTTTGGGGCTCCATAACCAGAGAGCATGACTGGGCAAAGGTGGATACTTTGGTGAGTAAATATTTATAAAACACCTAATTTAGATGGTGGGTGGATGAGAGCAAGGAGGCAACACTTCTCTGTGACATGGTTTCCCCACAACCCACTGGAAAATATTTGGCAGTAAGCAAAGATGCAGAAAGCAGGTACTAGCAAATATGCTTTGTTTCTCCATGTGTGCTGTGCCTGAGGTGCCTGTTCATGGCAGGCACCCTGGGGACAGCAGGTGTCACTGGCAATGGGACCTCATCCCCCCTGCACAGCACCTGACTCCTCCTGCACTGCCCTAGAGCAGGGCTCCAGGGGACCCTGTGCCTTTCCAGTGGTGATGAGGAAGAGAATGCTACTCTTAAGGATGTGAATGCTTTCCAGACTAATACAGATTTTAAATTTATTGAATAAATACTTAATCTTGCACCAAAACTCCTTTGGGAGTTGCATATGTAAACTTTTAAACCAAACTTGTGATCTGCTCCATTATTAGCATGGAACTGATGGGACTTGGAAGAAACTCAGTTACTGCTCCACAGTCACAGAAATGTCCAACAAACAGGGCACTGTCTAACTAAATCTAATATAGTAATTAATTCAAGGATCATTATTTAGAGAATTTCATCACATACAAAAACTTTAAACACAAAATTGCTAGATTAATAGGAGCATCCTCACTGTTCTACCTGGCTGCTTTTTTCTTTCTTTTGGGAGGAAAAAAAAATTATAGTTCTTATACTTTAACATAAGAAGAGACACTTGATCAGGTGTTCTGACCAGAATGTCACACTCACTGCATTTCTCTTTCATACACTCATATTACAGCCAAAAAAGAACATGTGCTAGATTAAAACATTTTGGTCCTCAGCAGAGTAAACTGTTGATGCCATGCTGACAGCCTGTTAACAGCCATCAGCTATTACTAGAATTGCTGTGGGAGTTTGTAGGAAGGCATTTGCAAATGCTTTATCAATACAGATTTACCTCAGCAGCAAAAGGACAGACAGCATCACTTGTTGCAGCCTGGGTGGAAAATGCCTTATTCTTCCTCCTAGCCAAAGAAAAAGCACCTGAATCAAAATGAATTGCAGGGAGACAGCTCAGGAGCTGTCTGGGGTGGAAGCTAAGAGTCTCAGGGAAGGAATGAAGCTTCAGGAATTGCAACAGTTTTCCAATTTTTACTTGTAATCAGGCAGCACACCTCTAAAGGAAGCTCTCATCATGTTCTTTTATCCAGTCACTCCAGACTGCAGCTTCATTATTCAGCTGAGATTTCAAGCCCTGATACTTTTAGCATCATTCTCTTGCTTTTTCCCTTTGTCAGCAGGTATATTTGCATTTTTAAATAGTCAAATTCTAATCATAAATGTAGATTAGTGAAAAATCCCCCAATCTGTACCTAGGTATAAATACTGCTCTGGCTGGATCTGAGCTGGGATGCAGAGATTTATCAGTGGTGTTAGGTGCCCTCTGGACCAGGTAGCTCCTTGCCTTTGACTATGCCCATCTTGGCTAAAAAGATTTTGAAGTCAAATGTGTTTTGTAGACGTTTACACCTCATTACCTCTTTCTGAAAAGATAAAAATTTCACTTGTGCACACTTCTCTCTTTGGTTTGAGTTCCTCTGATAGTGACAGCTTTTGCTAAATTTCACCACATAATTACTGAAGTGCAAATCTCCAGGAAAAACAATTTGCTGAAAAGATTTCATATTTGCAGCTTAAGAAATGCTGATTAGTTGGTGTTTTACTCTGGCATCAAATTGTAGTATCTTCCTTAGAGCATGCATAACCACTGATTTTTTTATTTTATTTTTCATTCCTTTTCATTAATATGCAATTCTGCGCAACTATTTCCTTCAGCTAGGCATATTGGTTTAAAAGTTGAACACCATAAATGGAGCACAAACAATGTACCAAAATTTAGTTAATTTATTCAACAGATTTTGCCTTCCTCTGTCTTGCTTTCTTCTCTACCACTACCACATCAACTAATTTTCTTTTCCTTTCTTTTTTCCTATTTTTTTTTAATGTTCTGCAACACATAGGCAAGTTCGTGTTTGTTTCAATGGCTGCCTTTAATTCTTGGTGCAATTTAATATTAGCTTACCACCTCTAATAGTCCTTCCAAAGTTTGTTCAGTGGAAGACAGGGCACAGTGAGTCCTTGTCTGTGTTGAACAACTTTGCTTGTATTTCTTTTCTGTCCCAGTCCGGCACCAAGCAGAATACAGGCATAAACAGTGTCAGCAAGCTCAGCCTCAGTCTGCTGAAAGACCTGTATTTTCCACGAGCCACAAATTCTGCTCTCAGAAAAACTAGATAATAAAACAGTGTGCTTCAGTCCCTTCATAGAGTCATATGCAGGGGGAGCAAAAAAAAAAGAGCTTTATACCAGTTAAAAAGCAAGATTGGCTGCAGGAGCAAAGGAAGGCAGGTGTTAATGTGTAGGTCTTTGCCAAACATACACACTCTTGCAGTATTAGGATTCATTTTGTTCAAATTCCCCAGAGCAAGTGTTGTTCCATGTGGTTGTGTGTGGCTGGAGAGAGCCAGAGTAAGAGCAGGAGACTGAACTTGAGCTGAAATATTGCCTGAGCTTGGGGAAAGATCATAAAGAACCAAAGGAACAACTTGCAGCATGTAAAGACTGCTGGAGGGAGCTCCTCAACGATGTACATGACAGCTCAGTTGTACAGCAGGGTATAACTAAACAGAAAGCAGACCAGCACAAAGAAATGCTTGTGCAAGGTCAGATACCCTGGGAGATCGTGCTGTTCAAATTGTCCCAAAAAAAAATCCCCACATTCAGGAGAAACAGTACACTTCCACAAGAGTAGGACTACCCTTCAGAGCAGGAATGTGCAGCCAGGACCTCAAATAAAAAATACTATTGTACTGATGTGCTGGTCATACACAATACCAGAAAAATGCTGCTGTAAACCCCAAGGTCAAGGCAGCCCCAAAGTCTTGAGTGTCTTCAGGGTCAAAACATATCACTGGGTCATTTAAATTAGCAAGTTACCTGCTGTTTATACTTCTCTTCTTATGAATAGCTTTAATTATAGCCTTCAGCACAAGCCTCAGTCAGCCTGGGAGTTTCCACGCAGCATTTGCTGCCCACAGCTCGCTCCTGGGGCTCCTGCCAGCTCAGTGAACCTCCACGGTGCCAGCCCTGACTGCCAGCCTCACAGGCAGTGCCATGGCAGCGCTGCAGTGGCTGCACACTTACCTTTGGACTGCACCTTTGTCCATGTGGTGATGTGCAGTTGCATGGGAATTTTCCTGAAGCTGAACATCTCCACGGCACTCCCTCTCTGCAGCACATGAATCAAGGAACTGGAGGCTCCTGACCAGTGGTACCTGCACTGCACTAGCCCACTGCCCCATCTTTTTTTTGGCATGCATTTGCCCTCAGGGACTAACGGTGGTTGTAGGAGCTGCGAGGTCCTGGCACACACAGCTCTGTTCTTGCTGCTCTGTCTTCCACCACTGTCTGCCTGCTCCTTGGAAAAGGCAAGCAACAAAGGAGAAATATCGACTGCCTCAGATGCTACCAGCTGCCCTGGTTCAATAACTAGGCCAGCTAAAGGTTAAACCAGCTGAGGCATAAGCCCCAAGTTTAAATTTAAAAAAAAAAAAAAGAGAGCGAGAAAGAAAAACAAAACCAAAGCCAGGGGGGCCAGCAGTCCACGTCACAGCCATTCACACTGAGCCATCTCATGTCTAGGGGGCTAAAAGCACCTTAGACATAAATCAGTGACATTAAACCAGCAATGAAATCGGCCTGTTTTTTTGATGTACCCTGCTGTGATATATTAATAGCTTTTTGCTTTCTGTAGTAAATTCTGTCAGAAATCATAGTCCAATTCCAAATTATACCATTTACCATGCCTAATGCAACTTTAAGGACATTACACTGTATTTTGTCTAAGTATTTTAAATCAATCATGGTTTAACATGCACATGCACATTTTTAATTTTCCTAGTGGTGTGTAATTGCATTTGAAACGTAGGATTTTGCTGCTTTGGTGGGAAAGACACATCTAGCTTTCCACACTTGTGTAGGGAATACATACTTTGGAGATAGTGTAATGTGAAATTCTTCCACTGAGAAAAGCAGTGTGACATCTAAGGAAACTGCCTGTAGACCTCAGAGCCAGGTTTAAGGAGTGGAAAGATAATTTCTGTGCTAACACTGCCACCCATCGAAAAGTAAGAGGCACAGTCATTGTACGTCCCTGTTTTCATCTCTTCCTCTTGGGTATGCTGCAGTGTTTTCATGGATATTTTCTCCTCATTGCTGTCTTTAATAATGTAATGTTAGGTAAAAATTGTAAATAAACTAAACCTAAGTGGTAGGTCAAATATAGCTATAAACCAGATGATAAATTCTCTCCATAATAAATCAATAACGTGTGGAAGTCTCCCTGTGAACGGTGACAGGGAGCTACTAAACCCCCAGCACAAAAGCATGGCATGTGTAAACATATACATCATGAAAGTACCTGTAGAGCCCCGATCCAACAGAATTCCACCAGCTGGGCTCTTCCCTCCACCCTGGGAGAGCTGCACTTTTCCTTTTTTAGAGGGAGAATCTCCCTCTGACCTCTTGCTATTTTCTCTGAGGTTCTTATACCTTTTTTAATCTCCTGCCTCACTAATGTTAAAATCAAACCACATGATTGCTTTTTGCTTAACATGGCTTCTTTACCTTGTGGTGGTTTCCCCTCAATGTAAGCCATAGTTGTTTCCTTGCCCTGATTGTGGGAGGTTCCCTTATCTTCAAGTGTCTCTGGTTTCACAATTTCTTCCCTGAATCATGCTTTTACCATTTCCTCTCACAAATTATTAACATCCATATCATACAATGGCTATTAGCAGTGAAACACTTGAACCACACAATTTTACAATAAAGATTTGATTTTCTTTATTATCTCTTGCATTTCCCAAGAGTTACCCTTGCACCCACAATAGAGGGAGTTAATTTAGCTCAGGAAACCAGCTGCTCTCTCCTTCCCTAACTCACCTTTTGCTGAGCAGTCCTGCTCCCACTCAGCTTTTGGCCAAAGTTATTCTTGTTAGTAAAGCCAGCACGAGGTACATGAGGGATGTAAAGGCTGTCCTTGGGTCGACAAAAAGACCCAAGGAGACTTTTTATGAACTTTGCAAATATGATCTAAAATGTTTTTTAAAGGCAAACCGTTATACTTTAATCCTTTAAAACAATGCTCTCTTTTCCAATTAGTGATGTTATTAGCAAAAACCCAATCTTGCTTATGACTTAAGTAGTAAATCACTTTTTTTTAACACTTATAGCTTTGTTTTCTGGAAAGTGGAATTAATTATGCTTTTCTATTGAGAAACACCTTATAAATTATGGTTTTGTGTGCTATACAGGCCCCAGGGTTTTATTAAGCAACTGCATCTCCTCTGCTATTAGAGATGGAAAACTTACCAGGACAGGACAGATGGAAAGGTCATTAACAGAGGTAGAGAAATCCATCTGCAAATCACACTCTGTAAAGGGTTTTATGTAACAGCTCAACCTCACTGAGATGCTATTGAATAACTGAATAACAGGCAGCAAAGCAGTAATCTTCTAATACTTTACACAGCCTGGATTTATGGACAGAGGGTTAAATCATTGTATTGCTTATTATCTGAAGGATGAAGAGTGGAGAGTTCTGGATTGGTGACTTGTTAAATATGGATGCTGTTATGATTCTTTCAAAATGAAAAAAAAGACAGCTCAAAGAATAATTTTTTCTTCATTTAACACAGTTTCAGAAATAAGCAAGTCTCCAGAAGTTCTTGAAAAACTTAAAGACTAACCATTTTTTAATTAAATAGCAACAGAAAAAAAGTGAGATGACAAAGGCAATAAGATATTGTTTGGGTAACTAGAGAGTTAGCCCTGGACAGCTTTAGTTAGGACTTCCCATGCAATGTTTTTGCCTTCATGAGACAGCGTGAACTGTTTCACAAGACAAAAGTTTATGAGCTGTGTAACCAGAGTCAGAGTTATTCAGTTCCCCAGCTGATGGAAAGTTCCTCCAAGTCCAACACTCTCTCTGTTGTTTTATGATCTGAGGTTGTAGAAATTCTTTCCAGTTCTTACCACAATTCTGGCAAATCTAAGATGCCTAGCTGCCACTCCTTAGCTGCACTTACTTATTCTCTCAGGTTATCTAAATTTTCACCTTATTTACTAATTTTGCTAAATACATGGTAAAGGAATAAACTGCAGCAATCTGACCACTAAACTTGAGCAGCACAAAATCAAAAAATCTAAATGGGCAACAGCAAAACTTACACAACTTCACTGTTGGATTTCACTGTATTTGAGAAACCTGTGTGTAAGCACAGATATCTTTGCTTTGATTAGGCTGCACTCAATTGTTACTGCTTGCAACTGATATTCTCCTTATGATACAAGAATTGCAACATTGTTTTCCTACACATCTAAATGTGAAGTTGATCATTGTTGATGATTTGCATTCTCCCATTCTTCCCTTACTGCCCTACAGAGATGTACATTAATTTTTCTATGCCATTTTGTATGCAAGGTTATTGGAACAATGGTGCTTCCAGGAATTAGAATGAATAACTAAGAAAAAAAATTTGAATGAAAAAATTTTAATTACTTGGAGGAATGAAAACAAAGTCTCCTGGTTATGTCCTATTAGGCCAACCTCCTAACACCTCACTTAAATTTGCATACCCTCCCCAGTTTATTGTCAGCAGATGAATTTATGATACAAGATCATTTTTACCAAAGGCAAAGGTATCCCTGTTTTGTCTACTTGCAAAATATGATTCCATCCATTCCTCAAACAGCCATGGACCTCACTCTAATGCAAATTGTAAATTTAAATTCTATGCAGCACCTGTTATGGAAGTAAATAGGTAATTTCAAATACCTCCCAAACAAAGTTTATGAAATATTTGAATAACTGCTGAAGTGCAGGGATCAAATATGCTTGAGCCTGGGACTTCAGAGCTACAGACAGAAACGAAGCTGTGTGCCACCCCTTGCAGGAAAAATGATAATGATGGACTTAGCCACATGAATCCCTAGAAGACAGGTCTGGTTTCTAATACATGTAGCTTCTACTCCTAATTCAAGTAACCAGAAACCTTTAGCAGATTTTAGCAAGATTGGATTTCTGGTATCTCATTAATAGATGCTCAATAAAGCACAAAATATTTTTTAAAGTTATAATATTAAGTTAATTCCCTAAGGATAGTGCTGATAAATCAAAAATGCACCTCCAGCAAGTCCATATGCAAGGAAATTTAGCAGCAGAATCTAATTTAACAAGGAATAATATACAATTTAAAGACTTTCAGAACAGTCTGGACTGTTGTCCCAAATTTGCACAATTATTCCAACACCTGTATTCCAGGTACACAGCAGCAATGGCATTTCTCTTTTCTTTTGCTTTTTGACTAGCCAGAAGCAACCAATAAATTGAAAATACTGAACAGAAGGACTCTTCAGCAGGACGAGAATGCAACTGAAAATACTGGCAAGGACTTCTCCCCATAGCTGGATCCCAAGAACCATTCTGTGTATGTGCTTTTGTGCTGGGGTAAGAAATTGCAACTTATCCATTGCTTGGACATTTAAATGAAATATTTAAATAATTTAAATAAAGCTGTAAATGCTAAGAAGTTGACCTGCCATTTTACATGTCTGCTTTTGAAGTGAAACTGTTCTGTTTATGCAGAACACTTGTTCTGTTTACTCTGTGCCCTCAAAACAACAGACAGACTCACAATCTGTGAAAACCATGGACTAAATGAGGAGCAAAGAGGACTGGAGAAGCTGAGAAGTAACTAACAGTTTTTTCCTTGCCTCAGGCACACTCCTGCACAAGGCAATTACTAAAGGATTATTAAACAGAACCAGGCACAGGCAGTTTTATTTCCTGTTACTTCCACACTTCTGTTGACGAACATGCAAGCCTAAAGTTTCAGAACAGCCCAAATAAGAAAATTAGGTCACGCTCAGGAGGAGTCATATTTGACAAGATATTCATCACTAGATGTGGTGGGTTGACCTTAGCTGGGTGCCAGGTGGCCACCAAGCCACTCTATGCCTCCCCTTCCCAGAGGGACAGGGGAGATAAAATAAGAGACAAAACAACTTGTAGGTTAAGATAAAGCAGTTTACTAAAACAAAAGCAAAAGTCTGTGTGTGCATAAACAAAGTAAAAAAAAAGAGAAATTTTATTCCGCACTCCCCATCAGCAGGCGATGCCCAGCCACTTTCTGGGAAGCAGGGCTTCAGCATGGAAGTGATTGATTGGGAAGCTAAATGCTGTAAAACTGAATGCAACACCTTCCTCCTCCTTTTCTTATCTTTGAGATCCAAGCTGATGTCATATGGTATGGAATGTCCCTTTGGTCAATCTGGGTCAGCTGGCCTGGTTGTGTCCCCTGCCAGGACCTTGCCCCCCTACTCAAGGCAGGTGGGAATGCTGCAGGGACAGCGCTGCTGCTGGGCCAGCACTGCTCAGCTGCACCCAAACACTGCTGGGCTATCAGCACCCTCCAGCTCCCAGTGCAGAGCACAGCTCTGGGAGGGCTGCTGGGGGAAAGGAACTCCAGCTCACACAGACCCAGCAGCACAGTGACAACATTTTACACTCATTTCAGATAGTTCTGTTCAAATGCATTACTTTGCTCTGAATGTATAGATACGACAGGAAGAGGGAAACAACAGAATGTGAACAACAAGGCAAAACTACCGGAGAAGAATACCCAGTAAAACATCAGTGTCTCCTTATTAGGCTTAGGTTATTATTATTGAATATAGTAGTCCTCTTTTTTTTAGGAATCAAAGTATTAGTATAGTAGTTATAAATAACTACTATAACTAGTTACTTTAAACTTACAGATTTCTTGGATTAAAAAAAGATTGCTATAAATTTCTCTAAATTATATTATTGATCTGTACAGATAAAGAGTCCTTATTTGAATACTACAAATTATTTCACCAGATTAAACAAATAATAGAAAAGACCATAAAGCTTTTAGCTTACAGAAATGTAACTATAACATTTACATTTCTCATATTCTTACTGGAGGTCTGCAATTCATTGGAAAGTTGTGAGATCCATGTTCTTCTTCCTTCCATAGATTTCATTACCAAACTCCTGCTCGCTGATGCTTAATTACCACTACGCTCAAAAAACATGAAGTCCTAAGGGGATTAAAAAAAAGCAAACAAAAGAAATAATTACAATTCTTAAATGTGGTTCTTAGTTCCAAGATGCCCTGGCTTCATTGCACCTTCCTCTAAGAAACCTGAAAGGGTGAGCAGAAGGTGGAGGCACATTTGCCATGCCCTCACCACCTGGCTCTCTCAGAATGGGACATCCACAGACACAGAAAGATGGTGACCAACATGAGAACTTTTAATTTATCACTAGCCAAAGCTATGCTTCCTTTACTTGGGATTTCTGCCCTGACTTTGTTCAACCTGACTTATTCCCTCTCACTTTACCTCAGACTGGAGTCCACTACAGTAATGGCTATCTTTAGTTTACTAGTGGGAGCCCCATTTCTGTGCCTGAAAGCCCAGGTTGCTCCCACTCACTACTGCTGCACTTGATGCACTTGGTAGCACAGGAACACACACAGCTAAACAAAACCCTGTTCATGCACAGGGCTGTCAGAGGTTGGAGAGACCTTTCCAAACTCAAGGTGCTTCACATGCCCCTTTCCTGCCCCTCAGCAGCCCAGCCAGCACAGAAGCAGTGCACATTCTGAAATGGTACCTTGATGCAGAATTGTACTGTTAGGTGGGAACGGGAGTGTCTTCCACACTGTTTTCAAAGAGGACAGTGAGCTGCACTGCACTATTGACAGTCTGTGTGCACCTGAGAAGTGCTCTGACAGGTTCAATGAGCTTAGCCTCCGCAGTAGTCCCTCCATTTGGAAATTACTGCTCTGAGAGCATTAATCCTGCTCAATTCAGTGCTTCACGTGCTTCCGTAGAGAGCTGGGAGGCAGTGGTGCAGCATTGAGCTGTCCACCAGCCCAGCAGGCTGCTCAGGCTTTGGATGGGTCTCTTGGCTATTGCTAAGCTGTATTTTTCCGGTTTCACCATTCATAAATTTGCTTTCCTCTGCTAATGAGTCTGTAAGAAGTCTTCCCTTTTCCTTTTTTCAGTCCCACCAAATATGAAACTCTTACTAAATACATTTAGCTCTGCGTGTAGTCTAGAATAAGCTTATTGTCTAAAATAATTCTGTGTTGCCTTTTGTGGTCAGTTTTACACACAGAAGTTGACACTTGAAGGAGCTCAAAACTGACTCCTTTACCATCACAATTTAAACATGGAGATGAAAAGTTAGTTTGTGTTCATGTATTAGTGAATAACTTACGATAAGGAAGCAGGCACCAATCATGACAGCTTTCATTTTCACATCCAGGTCCATTGGGAATGAGATTCCAAAGTTATCTGTATCTGTAAACATTTCCCGCACAAGACCAGTCCACTGCTTAGAAATCCTCCCAACAGAACAAGTCTCATCCAGAGACTTCACCTATAGTTTAATATAAAATTTTAAAAAACATCATCAAACCTGTCATTCATAATATTCCCAAATCCATTTTGGAATAGATCCATTTAAAAGCTTCAAATTTTTTTTAAATTAATACAGTTATTGAGTGCAAGGGTTTGTACCAAAAGGCAATCAGACTATCAGAAAGTTGGTCTAAAGCATTAGAGGCATGAACTTGATTCTGAATCTGACTGGGCAGTTCAATTCCTTGATGTGCTGGGATACACACTCTGCTGGAAGTGGTGTCTTTCAGCCAAGACAGTGAATTATTTTCTCCTGCCATGCATCAGGAACTGCTCAAGTGAAAATTAAACAAATTACATTCTTCTGTTCAAAAGCAGAGATTAGCCCTCTGGCAACACTATGTTTTCTAAAGTTAGAGCCAGTCTCTGGGTCATGTGAAAGATTAGTTTCTGAAATAAAATTATTTAAATTTGCTGTAGTAACTATTTGCAACATAATTTTAAACATTGTAGCTTTGTATATCTTTTATGTAATGTCCACAAGAACAATGTTGCATTAACCAAGATAATTTTAAAAGGAAAGTTGTAACTCTTCAGTCATTCAACTCTGTATTTCAAGTCTAAATTATCTTAACTTACTAGTTCATTGAATGATTATTAGATGATTAAAGAAGTGGTTGAAGGAAGTAATTTTAATAAATACCTGATAGAGCTGACTATATTTTTCTTAGAGCCTGACATAACAGATTCAAAAAGATTTTGCTGCTAAATATATCAATTAAGTGATTTGTGTGCAGCCACAGGGAATTCTCAGTGATCACTGATGAGTGGCTTTAACATGTAATTTCTGGAAGTTTTTCTGGTTTATCTAGAGTAATTTAGCTATCTAGAGAAGTCATTTGATTATACAAGCATTAAAAGATGATGTAGAAATTACTTAATATGTACTAAAGTTCAATTGATAGGTAGTAAGTTGAGCAACAAACTAATACCAAACTACTATCTGAAAACAGACACATGCGAACAATTTTTACATTGCATACCTCAAAATGAATGTCCTCACAACACCGGCACACAACACATGGGCCAGTAATTTTCAGAATATCCCTTCTTTTCTCATCTTGAATGGTAAACTTTGGCAGGCAGACGTGCCAGTTCTGGACAACATAACCAACTGTTGTTCCTGGAGGCGCCTGAACTTCCAGCTTCACAGGGAAGAGAAAACCTCCAAGTGAAAAGTCATGCTTTCATATGCTAGCGAGACAAAACCCACACCAGCACACAAATGAAAAACAACCTATTTTTCCACAACAATCTGGCCTTACAAAGCATTTTGCTGCGAGTGTTTTCTGAAGACCACTCAGATTGCAGACCTCTTATTCAGCTTTTGCCTTCAAGAAAACAGTAAGAGACTCCTCAGGCTCTGGAGCACACAAACTATGCATCTACAATATAAAGACCAAAGTCCAGTGAAAGAAAGGCAGTGAATATCCCAATGGCATTCAGTGAAGGCTTTATAGGGTACAGTTACTACAAGTGTCTCAGCAGGAGCTCTGAGTAGGCTTAGATTTAGTTTCAGAAGTTGCATCATTCCAGAGTTATGTTAAAATTTTAAAAACCTCATGATCTCCTATGTTGAATGCCACTATAGCTTTCAGAGCTGTAAAATGAAAAGTCAGCTGTTATTTTATGAAAGCTGTTGCCTTACTCTTCCATTCCAAGTCCATCCCCAGTGCAGATTTCAGCACCAGCCACAAGTTCCCCGACAGGCTGCTCAATCGGGTTCTTCGTTACCACAATCACAACTTCCCAGTGAGTCCAAGTGTTGCAGCACACTTGCTTCTTCACAGACCAAGAACTCCAAGCACAAATCCCACAGATCTCTCTTCCCACACCTTACTGGCAAACCCTGACTCATTTCACCTCACCTCCTGATTCAAGACAACGCCACCTTAAAGCTGCACAGGAGGTGCCTGTCCCAGGAGAAGGAAGGCAGTGGGAGGCAGAACTCACCTCCTGCAAACAGCAGGGGCAGCAGCAGGCGTCACAGCGGAGAGGTCTCTGCAGGGTTATCACCTGCCGGCCCAGGTTGTCAGTGATCCTCATGGTGAAGGGCCGTGATGGCCCACAGCAGTTCCTGGTCAGGCAGTCAGTGTCCTCCGCTGCAAAGTACACCCTCTGTCCCAGTGCGTTCTTGAGTTCGTATTTGTTGTTTTCTTCAAAGCCAGTCACAACTGAAAAATGGGAAAAAAACCTGCTACATTCCTAGGAGAGTCTGGCCAGACACTCCCTGCCCACTCTGCAGCTGCTCTTTGGGAAGGCAAAGCCTCTCTCAAAGTCTGTCAGAGGCACCTCCTGGCAAAGGGAAATGATGGAAAGGACCCTCAAGCAGCAAAGCCCGATGGAGAAGTTCAAGGGAAGAAGCCACCATGAGCAAGGACATGTGGAAAGAAACTGAGGATCCCATCTGTCCCCAGTGTCCCCCCTGGCCACAGGCACCTGCTGCCTGATTAAGCACCACCATTACCAATAACACAGCAGGGAAGATTCTCAGGGGATAATTGAATGGCTAAGAGTTAAAGAGAGCTGTGAATTTGGGGGTGAAGCCAGAAAAGAGCACAAATACAATAAGAAAGCCACAAAAAACCCTCTCAGTCAAGATTTACAGCAGCACACATCAAAAGCAACAAGAGCCAGAACAGAAATTTTAATTAATTTCTGTAACAAATGAGAGCACTCTTATAAGTTTTAGAAAGAACTGGAAAGAAAAATGCAGCAGCAATGTTAGGGGTCAGCTGGGATGTATGGTCCACTTTATTCCTTCTATTTGAAAGACATTGATAATACAATTTGGATATTCTTAAAGCACAGAATGAGGGGAGCAGAAGGAAAGCCATTCCGTTTGCTAAAACAGTAGGATTGCCTGTAAAAGGGATCAAAGCCACATGCCAGTCCAGGGAATTAGGTGGGATATGACAAGATCTTTAAGTAAGGAAGAGAGAAGAGTAGAAATCATTGTTAACAAGTAGCATTGGAAATGTGTGACTTCATCTATAACTAGCTATACATCAACTATATCAACTATAGCAAGAATGCCAAGAAAGCCTAAACTTCACTGTTCTTGGGATTATTAGACTTAAATACTTTGTACTTACGCTCAAGAATTTCAAGTTGCTGATGAATTAATATCTGGTCAATCTGCTCATGGTTGAAAAATTAAACAGAATAAAGAGTTAACAAGTTGCAACTAAGAAAAGCTGTAGTTTTAAGAACCACTGCTGTTTAATTTCCAAATAAAAGTGTATGGATCAATACACTGTGTAGAGGCAGATTATCTCCCAGTCAAGCTGTGAAATAGCTCACTCGCCTCCTTGGCCTGTCCTCTGCCAGTTTAGCAGAAGAGTGTTCCAGGGCACTGGAGCTGATGGGGAGAGCTGAACCCAGACTGGTCTGGTGACAAGCACACAGGGCTCACACACCTCTGATCCTTTCAGGACTCAGAGCCTGAGAGAGCTCTGACATCATGTCCCAGAGACTCCGTACAGACAAAAGCAGGAAATGGGGGTATTTTAGAGCAGAAGCTCAGCTACTGATCAGTTCTAAGGAAAATTCTGGGGAAAATCAGCCTCTTCTCACCAGTGTTTTTTTCTTTTCCCTTTTTTTTTTCCTAAGCACTTTGCAGAACTGGCAACAATATATCAGTATTAATCTTTCCAGTGCTGAGATGAACTGTATTTTACAGTACAAAGACATACTCAGTAATATGGAAACAATTTTTATTTTGCTATTAGCTGTGAAGTCTGACTGGCAGCTCTACTAACAATATTAAGAGGGGTGAAGAAAGCATCATATAGAAAATTAAGTGCTTCTAATGTGCTAGAGTTGCCCATATTATAGGTATTTATTCTATACACCTTTCCAAAGGACATTACATCTCCCAAAGAGTAACTTCAGAATTGGGAAGAATGTATGCCAGCCTTCTGTCCCTCATCCTTTAGCACCCTACTTGGCAGGAAGGTACTCCATGAACAAGTGCAACATCTCTAACAGGTATCTCTGCATTCAGACATTACAAAAGGCTTCACTCAGCAGCCCACAAGCAGCAGCCCATGCAGCTGCAACACAGCCAGATGCTTTATTTAGCTATTTCATGGATGCAGGCTGCTTCCCAGAGCAGAATGCCTCATCTCTGGGGAAGGAGGAAGGGTGCAGGTACCTGTGTGAGGTACTCCAGTCCAGGTGGGCAATTGGGAATAGAAGGAGGGATAGGCATCCAGATTGTCCCATCCATGGTGGGCTGGTTCTGGATAGGTGGAGCGACAAATCCCCCTGGGAACCCCATGGGCTGTGCCTGGAATCCATAGTTCCCTGGACCTGTGACATTTGGCAGTTTAGGAGAGATACGGTTATGAAAGTTAAATGTTGGAAAATAATTGCCCTGTCCATCTTCAGAGTAATTTATTCACTGTTTGGAACTATGGAGATCCTTATACCTTATTTATTTCAGTTATGAATACAATAACGCTCATGAAGGGAGTTACACTGCTGTGGGAGGTTCTGATGCCTCACACAAAACCAAACCAAATAAATAAAAAAAATGCATCATTCTTGAATACAGAAGAAATTTCATTCACATAGAGACAGTCAATTCAAAAACCAGAAATAAATAAATGAAGGTTATTTCTAAGTAGAGAAGAAAGAATACTTTAAATTACATGAAAAGCATTGGCATTTATATGCTGTCAGTTGAGCAAATGACGAATTTTAAGACAAAGTTTTCCTGGAACTATACCTTCTATTTTTGTGAAAGGAAATGTCCTTTTAGCAAGGTTCATCTACAATTTTCAAACCAGATGACTTGTAGACCTTCAGCCCTCACCAGCTCAGCACCAAATTTCACATTACATTACAACACATGGACCAGTGCACGTGAACCACAAAGGAAAGAAATGTCTTTTCAGCAAAACAGAAATTAAAAGAAACTCTATAGAATTAATAGCAGAAAAGTAAATTGGAGATGATCACCCTTTTACAACTCCATATTCCCTATGCCATCTGTGAGGCCATTAGGAAATAATTCTAATGGCCTCACAGATCTGTAACCAAGCCACCCACCTTGGTAAGTCCCAGGGACCTGCTGAGGGGAGCCATAGGGCATTCCAGGTGCTGTGGCAGGTTGAGGTCCTGGAAGAATCAAAATATGCTCTGAGTATGGATCATTTCCTTCTGCCCTGGGTGAAAGAGCCCCAGCACTGACTCTTTTCCCAGAGTAAACAGAACAAAATCTAGGCAGCTGTTTTCTGTACAGCAAAAATATACATCAAGGTCGTATTTATGAACAATGCATGCATCAACAAAACTTAATGGAGTTCTGCACAGGATGTCATGAAGATGTCACAGAATCACAGAATCCTTCAGCTTGGAAGGGACCTCCTGAGATCATCTAGTCCAAGCCCTGCTCAAGCAGGGTCAGTTCACTCTGCCTGGAGCAAAGATGCCTTTGTTCATTGATATTTGGAAAGAGGCTTGAATTCAAGGCATTGCCAGGTACTGACAGGCTGCCTTCCAGTACAGAACATGGCAGTGAGCCATTCCCCTCTGGGTAAAACCTTTTCTCCCAACTTCTTCAAGTTCAGATTACACTAATGCCTCACCAGCAGATGGAGAGTGTTATGGATTTAAAAACATTTACCAGCTTTAGTTTGTAAGCAGAAATAACTTGAATTTCAAGATTACTAAATTATTTATTATATTTACTTAACTTCAGAAATCAAGGTCTGAAATGTAAGCTCTACATTTTGTAAAATATTCCATTTTAAAATATAAATAATAATTTCAGGTTAAAACATTCATACATATTTCATATAATTAGAAGGTAAGCTAATAGCCAAGCTAATATTGCTTGAATGTTCTGTCTTTGATGTTAGCAAAAGTTGACATTTTGGTTATATTTTACTCACCTTGCATTGTCATAGATCTGCTTGTAGTTCTGCAAAAGAACATTTTTGTCTCATGATTTTTTAAATATATAATTTCACACAAGAGCTCTTCAGAGTTCTCTATTATTGATAAAAGATATTTGCCTCTCTAAACTGTATGGGAAAGCGAAATTACAAATACATGCAAAAATAAACTTCAATATCTCAGCTTCCTTCTAGGCTATGTCTCAACTACTACTTAAGGCTGAGTTTTCTATGCCTACAGTCATGCTTTGAGTATCCTGAAATCATCCTCGACTCAGAAAAGCATTTGGATGTGCAAGACTCCACTGTGCAGCCATTCAGAAATATCCTGTAATTCATATGAACAATTTACTGCAGTAATTTAAGGGCACCTGGCTCAGTGTATTGATGTTGACCACAAAACCTGCTCAGGTAAACCCTGGAGCAGCCATGCTACCACCTACTCAGTTCTTTAAGCTATTCCATTTCTCTGTGATACTACTAAATAACATATGCAGTATTTGCCTTCACAGGACAACAAAGTGTCGTTGCCTAGACTAATTAAAAAAACAAAAAAACCAAAAAGAAACCCCAAAAAACCCCCAAGAACAAAAACAAAAACAAACACAGCCGACTGCAAAAAACAAACAAACCAAAAAAACCCACAAAACAACATAACCTAAAACAAAACAAAACAAAACAAAACCACACATAAAAAAACCCCACTTACTGATAGCAGCTTAAACCTTGAGAGTTATGTCTTTCTCTGGGGTAATGAATGAAGCAAGTCAACAGCAGCAGCTGCTATTACAGACAGATCCAAAACAGTCAGGAGGTCCAAACGTGGAACTCTAAAAAAGAATGGTACAGGCACTCATTTTTAATAGGACTGAAAGCTTTAAAATAAAAAAATCAATCTAGTTGTTCTCTAAAAATGATCCAGTTCAAGTGAAACCAGGAATATAATTTGTCTGTTATGATTCTTCTAACTACTGCATTTCAATGAAGGTGGTTGTTCAAAGCTGGGAAGTGAAACTGAAAGCAATTCCTTCCTGTTTTTCACTCCACTTTCAAGCAGATCTCACAGAACTGATTCTAACCCCGATTCAGTTGCTCTTAAAACATTCCTTCTTAATATACTTCTTCTACTTCACTAACTGTTCTTTACTAGCAAAACCACCATCCTCTTACACATACTTTAATTGGGTTCTGCTCATAGGGTAGATTGGAATGTAGTCACTGTATGAATGTAGGAATATCACAAATTATAGAAGAATAAAACTAGCAAAAGGTCAGTTTATGCAGTGAGATATTCCAGCTACATGAACTTCAGTGAAATACTGAGAATTACAACTAAACCCTTTGGTAAAGGGAACATAGAGACAGAATCACATGATTTATTTAAAAGAAAGGCTTTGTAGTCGTCCAGAATCCTTCATTGTCCCTAGAACCACAGACACGTGCCACTGTACAATCCAGGACTTAGAAAAGGTTGATATCCTCTGTAGTAGGAAGCAATAAAGATTTTACAAAGCTCAGCCCTCATTTCATCCCTGGATCCTTTTTTATGAATGTCCATGCTTCTTTTTTGGTCACATTCTCATTTTCAGAACTACATAACACAGCTACATGTCCCTTAGCCTGGAGCATGTCACCAGATACACTGCAAGTAATTCAGACATGTCATAATTATGTTAACTATAGGGCTTTTGCTCTTTATCAGAAAAACAGAATACTAGCACGACAAGTAGTTTCATTTCTTATCCAGCTCACTAAAATGTTACAAAAGAGCACGTTGATGTAATGTAAGCTCCCAAGCACAAACATGCTTAGTTATACAACAAGCCGGGCCCTTTCCAAGATTTCTAAGAAGTTGTAATATTCAAAAAACCAGGAAGCTGAATAGCCAAGAGGCATGCATTAGTTCTCCTTTTGAGGCTTTTTTTTTAACTTTTTGCTTTATATTAGACTGCTCCGCCCCTGGATTTGAACCCTGACCGCTGGAGAAAGAGGATGCTTAAAAATCATCTCGGTGATCGAACTAAATGAGTTGCTTTTGTCCAGTGTTAACAAAATATTATTCAGAGGAGAAATTACTCTTTTTTTGGCTCTCTCCCCTTACAGTGACTTTTCTCCTGAGAGCTGGGAGCGCCAGCACCTGGGAGCGCCAGCACCTGGGAGCCGCAGGCAGGTCACCGCCCGGGGCTCAGCCCCGCTGAACCGAGCGCACGTCGCCGGGCACAGGACCGCGGCTGCCGGCACCGGCCCGGGCAGCTGCACCTCCCCTTAACGCAGTCCTTGCAAGCGAGATCCTCCTCTAAAGGGATAAATTCTAACTTAACCCGCACTGCCCAGCCGGACGAACGCGGGGGTTCTCCTCGTCAGGCCCCTGCCCCAGCCCTGCGGATCACTGCGCATCCCTGCGAGGAAAACCCCGGGATACCTGACGGGAGCGCCTGCAAGGAACCCGCGGGGTAAGGACGCTCCGGTGTCCCTGTGCGTGTCCCGCTGTCCCTGTGTCCGTCCTGTGCCGCTGGGGAACTCCCGCGCTGCGGGGCGGGGAGCGAGGGCAGGGCTGGGCTCGGGGCAGGAAACTGCTGCCAGCCCTGCCGAGAAACGCCGGAATTACAACAGCATCGCTATTCGTGACATTCACTTTTTCCATTTCTATCAGCAACAATGCCGATTCAGTCCTTTTAAAATTAATTAATTAATTAACTGATTTTCCGCCTTTTAGTCAGAGGACAACAGGTTGCATGCAGGTGATAGCGCCAAGTTCTATGTCCACCCTGAAAGGAGAACAAATGTATTTGGAACAATTTTACCTCGCTTATAAGGCAGGACCTCAGGAGGAAAAATATATTTATGTGGACTTCATAGTTACAGGAAGAACGTACAATATTGAATTGTTTGGGAAACAAAGGACTTGGAGGACGTTGGCTCATGCCCTGATAACAGCTCTGGTGAACAGATCTTCTGCACCCTCTTTTGTACATTCATGTATATCAGATCAGAGCCGCTGCTGTCCACGTATGCCAAAGGAAAGTTTCTTCAAAGAAAACTGTATTTCATGTAAACCACACAAATCTGATCACAGTAATTGGTGCATGCATAAAACCCAAGACTGGGGATTCAATATGTGCAGGTCACCTTCTACATCCTCTGTAGTCTTTGTCTTCTACCTCCCAAAATAAGGCCTCCATTTCAATATTGAACTTTCCATAAACAATATCAAACAAACAAACAAAAAAACCCCAAAAATCCCAAACAAACAAACAAAAAAAACCACACCAAAATATTGTTCTAGCCCTGCACTGGATTTCACCTAAACACCAGATTTGACAGGGATTTGGGGATTTTATTTTGCTTTTTTCTTCAGGTACAGAAGAATCTAATCTAAAGCTGACTAGCATTTTCCCACACATCTGCTCTGAGTCCACTAAGAGGATTAATAGCAGACACCAAGAAATAGGTTTTAAACACCTCTTAAGAAATAGGTATAGAATTATTTTGACATGGTTGGGAAATTAGAAATACATCGTAGCTTTTGATACTACCCTTCTTTTTTACAGGAATATTGCATAGTTATATTTAGCTTGGTTCAGACTTATACACTGAAATTCAAATTGTATTGCTGAGCAAATATGACTTTTTGACATAGAGATGAACACTATTTCTTAGATGAGACTATCATTGTCCTATCAGAAAGAACAAAGACAGCAGCATATCTCTTCCTTTCACATGTCTATAAGTAGGGAAAAACCCTATTCACCTGCCGTGGCAGAAAAAAAGATGCCATGATTCATAAAATACAAAGTAATTTATCAGTCTTTCCCATATCAAATAATGTCTTTTCTTATCTAGCTAGGATCATTGATGTAACTGACAGTCAGTGCTTTTCTGTTAGATCAGGGGGTTGAAATGGGCAGTACCTTTTTATTTTGTTCAGTGAGCAGGTTCAAGAATTCCATTAAGAATTGCATTAAGAATTCCATCTTCTTCCATTACGAATGGAAGTTGGAATTGTTTCAAGAGAAATAAGAAAATGACCATGCTCCTAGTAATTTAGTCTTTTAGGTTTAAGCATGTTTACCTGAAAATAAACATTCTTTGTAGATTCTTGACCCCGATTTCTAGGATTTCTATGTTGCTTATGGTCTGGCTATTCAGAACATTACTTTCTACTGCTTTAAGTTCTGATGCTCCTGATGTTGGCTGATCCTGTGATGCCCAACGCCAGAAGTGGGACCAGTTCCTCCACCTGTTTCTCATGCAGAGGTCTCCAGTAACCTGGAGCTGGGTTGAGGAAAGCAGCTCTCATCTTTCTTGCTAACATCCAGCTTCTTTTCTCTCAGTGCTCAGGCAGGACAGCTGTGTGGGGGAACACGGGAGGAAGTTCACTCAGGGCTGTACATGAAAGCAAACAGCCTTTGTGCAGCTCAAACTCTGTTTAACCTCATTTAACCTCAGGCATGGCAATGTTTGCACTGCTAAAGGAAATAAAAGTGGTTACCAGGGGGTTTGCCTTCCGTGCCTGTGGACGCAATCCCACAGAACACTCCCTTCTCCAGTGTTTATAAATTGGAAAGCAAACCTGGAACAGCAACAGACATGGGAGATGAAGAGAAAGATAAGCTGAGAGTAGTTGTTGTCTTTATAGAAAGGACATAGGATGTAAGGTTTGAGGCACAAACTTGAGGGGGCTACCAGGAAATAAATTAAAAGAAAGAACAGAAGAAAAAGAAGGAATAGAGAAAGAAAGAGGGAACAAAGAAAAAGAAGATTCCTCTCAGTGGCAGGCCAGGAAAAGCTCCTGAGCTGCACTGGCTGGAGCACCAGCCATGGGGTACAATTTGGTTTCTGCTGTTTGCCATCCCTCACGTGTGCACATTTTGGGAAAACCTTTAATTGTTACAAACAATGATAATTCCTTTATCTTTAGCTTACAGTGCTTAGGCCTGTATTCATGTGTGCAAGTGGTTATCTTAGCCTTAGAAACTGTGGGCCTCAGCAATGCTGCTGGAAGGTGATTTGAATATGCAGAAGAATTGTCAGGAACGTTTAGCATGTCTGTATGAGTCTGGGGAGATGTAATGAGTCTGAATCAGTTACATAGATTTAAACTCATCTGTTCTCCAGCTGCAGTGCAGGGGTTAGGCAGAGAGATCCCCCTCATGCCCTGTGCTGAACATAAAAGTGATTCCACTTTCTGATACTGAAATTACAGCATTAGCTTTATTCCTGACGTTTGATGACAAAGTGATAATGACCTGATACAATTTTCACAATATTTAGAACTTGCCTGGAAAGTTTAGATTTTAAAAGACTGCCTCCAACCTAACTATTCACATTTAAGGAATCTTCTCCAGAATCAGTAAGTTATTTTCCTTTTTTCCATTTATAGTACATGTTACATCCAAACTAGTAGTGATTTTGAAAGCAGGTAGGCAAAACCTACATTTTAATACAGCATGATGAGTCTAGCATGAGCACACCACCAGTGTGACAGACATGATGTACATGCAGTAAAAGGCAGTTTAAATCCAAGCATTTAAAAAAGTACATAAATTGCTATTCTTGGTATTAATATTACTGTTAGTATTCCTTTGATGTGGAACTGGGGAAATGGATTCCATCCTGCTAACATTTGATAGGCATCTGACATCCCCTGAATCTCAGTGTAGCTCTCCTTTTGTCTTGGTAGTTAGGCCTTCAGTAATTTAATAAAATATGCATTCATGGAGCCAGAAGAAGCAGCTAACCCATCATCTCTGTATTAAAGATTTGGAATTGTGAAATTGTAAACAGGCCTGTTCACTTATTTGATTTCATTTAACAATGTCAAGTCAGTCATCAAGCCTGCCTTCTAACAAATGAGGGTTAGGTTTTCCTTTGAGAGGGAAACTGGGTGAAAATGGGTTTAGTGCTGTAATGTCTTAGTCAATTCAGCATCCAGATAACATCAGTGGGCAGTTATGATTTCCAAACCACATAAAGTAGCATCTCTTATATTTTTATGTATCCTGAGGAGCAACATGTCCCCCTGTGCTGTCACTGACAATGGTAATAATCACTCACAGAGGAAAAGCAATTCCCACAGAGAGCTGTCAGCCATCACCATCAGTCCTTCCTCAAGATACTCAAACACAAGGGGAAAAAACAACTGAACAACAATGGAAGCAATACCACACATTTGGTTTTGCTACTAAATGTTTTTGTGCCACAGCAATTTCTTTCTCAGACTGAGAAGGGAGCTAAATAAAGTTTTACTGCTGCCAGTCATGCAAGGTTTTGAATGTCAGCACTGTAGATGAACCAGCATAAGCTGCTTTGCAGTCAGAAAATGGGATATTGGGAGGAAAAGAGCAACTCAACATAAAGAAATAGGCCATTACAGTTTACAGCATTTAGGATTAACTGTGGTACCAACAGTTTAAAATGCAGCTTGTGTAAATCCTGTTTTCTGCTAAAGGGATATTGCTACTGCAAATAGGTACTTACAGGAACATTTTCCTAGGCATGCTTTTGTTCCTAAAAATTAAAAATAATACCAGCCTAATTAATGAAATACACCAAAAAATCAAGTCAGGACAATCCCATCCTGGGCAGACATCCAGCTCTGTATGTCAAAGCTGGCACTCTGAACTCCCAGGCTGCTCAGTTATCTTTGTGGTTTTTGGGGGAGAATGGAAGCCAAGTTCTTTCATTTAAGCATTGCTGTTGTATGTTGAATCATACAGCAGCAGTGATGTGTTAGTGGTCCTTGAACTCTCCCTCCCTGCCTCCTTCCAACGCCTTTTCTCACAAGCACACACATGTGTGGGTGGGATTCACTGGCCAAACTGCTCTAGACCCAGCACTGCTGCACCACTGTGGAACTGGAATCATATAAAGCCTTGAGCTGACACTCCCCTTGGACAATGACCACAAAACAAGGAAGCCTGTAAGGAGCAGCCCTTTGCCATGGTGCACAGGGTACCTCTGCCTCAAGGGCAGGAGTCCCTCTGCTCCCTTTGCCCATCCTCTGGAGCCCCTGCTCACCAGTCACACCTCTCTGCAAAGAATGTAATGCAGCACCCAGGCCCACATCTGCTTTCTTTTATAGTATCTTAATCTTTTTGGACACTAGCACTGCATTTGAATTCAGCATTACGAAAAAATTATTATGCCTTTTAACCTTATGCTCTCGATTAGGCACCCTTGGCTTGTTCAGGGGCTGCTGATAAAGCGCTGTGATATACACTGGCACTTTTATCAACATGAAGACAAATAGAGCAATGCTGATACACAGAACCAGGTCGAGGGGAGGATGTTGTTAGAACCAGTGAAGTCCAAGTTAATGTGTTTCATAACAGACTCATCTGATAAAAATGTACTGGGACCTTGAGGCTTCTGTTAATTAAGAAGATAATTAAAAAGTTGTAAATGTAGGACCACTAGATCTGCAAGAGTTTATGAGGTGAATTTACAGCTCAATTAAGAATGAAAATTGAGGAAGCCCAACACCAGGCACTTCTTCTTACACAGACAGCTGGGATATTTTGGGAGGTTTGGAAGCTGGAGAGGAGAAAACAGAGGAAAAGGAAAATGGAAAATATTTACATCAGATATAAATCCTATTCATTATTAAGACCTACCCACCCATGTCAGGTATTGTAAACTCTTTCCTCACACTGATTGCCTGGGATGTGGAATAATCACACATGAAGAAATTGCTCATCAAAGCAGTGGGCCCCACGCTCAGGCCAGAGCCATTTCCCAGAAATCCTGAGCACAGCTTTCAGGAGGTTCACATTTAGTCCTGTTATTTCCTAAATCAAGTTTGCCAGGTTTGTTACTCCCAGCCCAGAAGGTTTTTCTCCCTGGTTGCTGTATCATGCAATATTATAAATTGTGTTTGCCATCCAATCTCTGATTCAATATTTTAGTGTAATTGAGCTGCTGGTTGTTACTGATCAGGTTGTTACAGATGCCCTCTCCTCTCTTCTCCTCTCCCTTTAACCAAGTCTCTGCTGGCAAGGCAGCAGCAGGATGCATCCACGCTGCCTGTGCTGATGGGAGAGAGCTCCTGGCCAGGCTGGCACCGCCCTTCCAGCTGTGACAGATGTGCTGTGTGCTGCAGAGGACACCGTGCCACAGACACACACCACCAGCCAGCCCTGCCCAGATGCTCCTGCACTGCTGCAGGACCAGGTCTTGTGACCCACGGTCCCCCTGATTCTGAGAGGTCCAACACCCTGCACTTGCAGCTTCTGCCAGCTGGGTGGGATAAGGGGCCTACAAAGCCTATGCAGGCAGGCTCTGTGAGTTTCTGGAACCAGCATCTTCCTGAAGCAGGTTTTCAAAATTGAAGTAAAAGTCTTTTTCACATTGGTATTTACAATTATTCTACATGGTTCTCTTTCAGTGATCTTTCCCAGAATTTCAAAGCACGTGATCTCTGCCCAATTAGATCTATATTAGCATTAATCAGCATTCTCAATGGCTTTACAACAAATGTTTTACACCATTTCTAGTTATTCTCTCTGAACTAGTAATATAAAATACTTGCTGTTAGAGCTGTCTACAGTTGCACTGGACTCATCTGACAGAAGGCCTTATGACCTGACCCAAACCCTAACATTTGTTTTATCAGGCTTTAATCAAAAGCCTGTGGTTTTAATGCTTCACTGAGGTGCTGGAATTCTAAACCCTACTACATCAACCATGACTGCAGTTAAGATGACATTTTTGCTTTATGAATTAGACACTGAACAAAGCTATTTTAAAAATTTACTTTTTGGGACATCATGGGAAAAGAGAAGAATCTGAGAATTTTTTTTTTTTTTACTACCTCTGCAATGATATATCTGCTTCAGGAATGGCTTCTATTTCAGTTTATTATAATGGTTTTAGATTAAAAAGTTCACCAAGAAAGCTAACACATATTTGAAGTAATAAATACATATGGTGCTGAGCACATCAATGCTGCATGAGGCCTTTTGCATCTCTGCAGATTTCCTTAAACATTTTTTCTCTCTTAATCATCTCTTATCAGTTATATTCCTGAAGTACAAGATAAAAGAACGTTTTAGCTTGAACAGATCAGCAATGCAGTAAAGAATTATGACTTCACCAAGCTTATTTTTAGCAAAGATCCATAATTCTTTTCCATTAAGAATGTATTTGTAAAGACCATATTAGACTTCACTTCTGATTGAAAACATTAATTTACTCTTAGAAGTATCTTATTCTACTTGTGTCCTCCTCACCCCCTGCTAATTTTTGTTCCCACACTCTTTCCTTAGCTCATGTTACCCTGTTTCCATCAGACTTCTCCTCTTCCCAAGCTCCACAATCATTTGCCCTTCCCATTTGACAGGGCCAAGGGTCTTACCCAGGGTGGTGAGAGTTCAGCTAAAACCTCATGTTCAATGAAACCGCTCAAACACAGTGCTGGCAGGAGAGAACTGCAAAAGACCACAAGAGTAGGGATAAACAATTTTATGGAGCTGTTTCAAATGAGTGGGTCATGCATATATATTTTTCAAATTAGTTGGGTCATGCATATATCTTTTTTATGCCCCAGCCATAAAATCACACCTCTTCATGACAACAGCAGGTTGTATGAAAGTCCAAAGCATAAACTTATTGCAGGAGGTGAGTTCATCTGTTGATAAAACACAAATCTTGAACAGAACACCTGGTCCCACTGGTCCCACTCACTGCAGCTAAAAGCAAACAGTTTCACCTTACAGAAGTTTTTGTGGATCACATGCACGTGCTTTATTTAGGTGCCACGCCTGCTGGCACAGATGATCTTGGCATATCAATTGCTGTTTCTGTGCCCTTATTGAACAAAGTATTTGCCAAAGACACACCTGCCTGTTTGCACAAGGGCTTCTCTCTACAGGCCTGCCTAGATGTAGTGTCTCTTGTCCTTATTTTATTGCCCTGAAACTTTGATGTCATCTCCTCCCTCACTGTTTGCCGTTATTAGCAAAGCACAGAGAAAATGCACCCGTTAACGTTTTTCCTCAGCAGCAAGGACAGAACCACCACACACCTTGTGTTTGTAACAGTGCAAGTACTGGTTTGCTATCACAATGATAAATACTGAATGAGCATCCACAGTAGACAATAAACCTTTAATGACCCATCTTGCAGATCAGCAAAAGGAAAAAAAATCTCTTCAATTTTTTATTAGGCTCAGTTAGGAAAGGGAAGTGATCAAACTGTGGGACTGCACTGATTTTGCAAGGGCAATATCCACTGTATCAATGAGGATGAAATACACTGTGCACCCTAATTCTTAGTGTTATTTCGTTCTTCTGTGAGTTTTTATTTCATTTTGTATCAGACTCTTGAGAGTCTGAAAGTGACTGAAAGTGAGAGTGAGCGACTGAGAATCTGAAAGTGAAAGAAACCAGAGATAAAATTCTTCCTGATAGGGAACAATTTAATTAATTCATTTACCAAATTGTTCATTTAAGTAATAATCCATTTGTCTGGCTTCTGCTAAACTTGTTTTTTATCTCAGCTGTTGCATTTTCAGAGCATTGAAGTGATGCTGCTCTCATAGGGTAGGCTTACTTAAGTGAAAACATTTCAGAATCAAATATTTTAAACTGTTCCAAACTCTAAGGAGTTTCAAGTGCACACAGTTCTTGGTTTAAATACTAATATTTTTCAAAGTTCTTTGAATTTCAAACCATAACATTTGTAAACCAGTCTTATTTTCAAGGGCTCCAAGTGCAGTGCTTCTGACCCAGTCCTGGCTAAAGAATGAACCACTTGTGGTCTTCACCCAGGTGTTCTGAGCCTTAGTCTACAATTATATGGAAGTAGAGATAGGAAAGAAGATTAAATAAACAAATTCTACAACAATTTGGTTTGGAATGGACTTAAAGCTCATCTTGCTCCAGTTCCCTGTCATGAGCAGGGACACCTTCCACTATCCCAGGCTGCTCAGAGCCCCATCCAGCTTGGCCTTGGACACTTCCACAGATGGGGCAGCCACAGCTTCTCTGGGCCACCTGTGACAGGGCTTTACCACCTTCACCTCAGAAATAAAGAATTTATTCCTTTTATCTAATGTAAACCTGCTCTTTTTCAGTTTAAAATCATCCCCCCTTTTCTTGTCACTACATGCCCTTCTCAAAAGTCCCTCTCCAACTTTCATGTAGCAACTTTAGGTACTGAAAGGCGCTATAAGGTCTCGCTGGGCCCTTCTCTTCTGCAGATTGAACCCCGACTCTCTCAGTTTGTCACAGAAAGTCCTCTGGATTATTAATTATTAACAAATTTTTTAAAAAATCTTTTCTTACTCCTATCCTATACACTCAGCATGCTATCCTATACATAATTGTCAAATTATCTCCCCTGGATTTGCAAAGTAAATAGGACTTTTTCTTTTTAAAATAAAACAGTATTTTGACACTTCAGGTTCTTCAGGGAGAAGAAATATTAAAAAAAATACTCAAAACTTTCTCTTGAATTCTAGGAAAGTATGAAACATACAAGGATCTAGTAGTGATCCTTGTTCTGATCCCAGGCTGCATTTCTTTTCTCAGTTCTTGTTGCTATAAATGGGCATTATCGTAACAGCTGCTTAAAATGATTCCTGATGGCCAAATATAGTTTTCAAGGGTCTAGAAAAGACACACAGATAGAAAACTAATATAGTCATTAGCCTTGTCCAAAATTCACCCAATTCCAAGCAATCCATAGATGACTAAGAAAAGACTTTTGAAGCAATACTGGATCTTGACACATGCACTGTGATATTTCCTTTAGGACCTTGGGCAATGTGGTCTAGTGAAACCTCCCATGGCAGGGAAGTGGAACTAAATGGTTTTTAAGGTTTCTTCCAATCCAAACCATTCTGTGATTCTGTGATCTGGGGGGAATAAGAGAGGGGGTAGAAAGTGAAAATGTCCATGGTCATTTCTAGATAGAAACAGGTATTTCTCACAGAGCAATGTCTGTAACAGAAGCTTGCAGGATGTTTTGTGGTTTGGTTGTTGCTGTGTGGGTTTTTCTAATACAAAACATCAGAAGTGTAAATAGAGCACTTACCTAATGTGACTGGAACAGAGAAAAACAAGTCCTTCAAGTGAGGATCTTAAAGTGGAAAAGCACATCAAGTTAATGAGTCCTGATGAAATGACTTGCAGGTAATTTTTCCTTCAATACTCACCTTGAGTTGAATTAAACTCGGATTTATGATTCTAACATAGAACATAACATTCTAATTGAAAAGAAACCAATACAACTGAGGGTCAGAAGGAGGAAATTTCTTTTGGGGTTTTTTTTCCCAAACAGCTTCACTTAGACAACTCTCTTAGAAAAGGGGCATTTTGGATCATTTCCAGGTTTGTCTAATTCAACAAATAACCAAATTGACACAAAAAGATTTTTTTTTAATACAGACAGCAAAGTCTATGAAGAGAAGTACTTTTGCCTCCACCAAATTATCAGACAACCAAAGAATCTCAGAACTTACAGCGACTCTGTGTCTTCACTCTCTTACAGGAAGTGTCTGATTTCCCACGGGCAAACCAGCTCCTCCCCACGTGCTGGTGCCACCTGGGTTTGTGGCACTACAGGGGATTTCCCCCCCTCTGCCCCAACACTCAGTGACAGACCATCATGACATGACCTTTTACCACAGAAACCTTCTGCCTTTCTAGGTACAGCACCATACAGCACTCTCCTTCACACATGGCTCCTTCTGTTTCTGCAGAAGGTGGGGAGTGTCCTCTGTCCACCTGCAGAAGCTGGAGAGATGCTCCAGGTGCAAAAAACTAGGTTAGGTACTGACCAGAGGAGCTCACTTTGTGGTAGACTGTATTCTGCCCATGCCCTGACCAGATCTCATAAAATAACCAATAGTTCAGCTGTAAATTGCAGGCAATAAAGATAATCCACTATTGTGTGGCAAAGGTTTAATATCAGACAGAGAAAATAAAATCTTTCAGTTAAGAGTAGAATTTAATTAGAGGTTAAAGGTATGTTGAACTTCCACCAGCATCCTGGCTACAGCTTATGATGTGTGAAAAGATAAATACTGTCATAATGAGCTGTTGCTGCCATCTACTGAACACAAGGAGTGTGAACTACACAGATTTACAGTTTGGCTACTGATCAGAAATATTTGCTTGGCTGGATTAAGTAAAAATTCTGTTTCTTTAGAGCAATCACATTTCTTTCTAGATGATACCCAGGACATGAATTTGCTTTAGCAAAACCTTGTGACCCTTTGAGAGATTCTGAATTCACCTTTGGGAGCCACTCCTAGCCTGTGGGGGAACGGTGAAAAGTGAGCATATGTAGCTCCCATAACGTGAAACACATTGCCATTAATAAGAAAGAGTAATTAGTTAGAGCTGTAGGTTATTAAGAATTTAGAACACATGCAATATCATGCAGAATCCATAAACTCTGTTGAGGATGGACACCTGCCCTGTGTGGCAGCTGTGGTTTAGATGAGTGACCTCCCAGCTGGAAAAGCACTGGCACTGAATTTCCACCAGGATGCTGAAGGGTGGCACAGAGGTCAAGCAGGCTGCTGAGGGAGCTCTAAGCACCAAGAGCTATCCCAGCCCCACTGCTTGTTTTATCCAGGGGATGAGCCTGCTCTTGTATGTCCCAGAAGCTGCCTCTGAATGTAAACAGAGGCATTCAAACATACTCATACACATACATATTAACAGCACAAACCCTTTGTATTAACACAAAAAACAGCAACAAAGTCACTAAGTGCAAGAAATCCAGTGTTATCATCTGGTTGAAATTAATTGAAAATTATATGCACATATTGCTTACCTACAGGGACACTCACAGCCAAATTCAGCCCTGCAGGTAAATAAAAACTTATTCTGTGTTGACTTCAATGAGGCTGGACACATTTGCTTAGAGACATCTTTGGCTTGTTAAGAAGACTGGAAATTACAGGGGAAAAGTGGAATATAGGTGGGGATCCTGCTAATCTTAAGGCACTGTCGAGTGTTCAGACACACACAGCTCAGTAACAGTGCACGAGAGCCAAGATTATGGGCTACAATAGCAGTGACTTCTGTCTAAGATGGCAAAGGGATTTAAAGAGAAAAAAAATAATGTTTCTTTTTCTCAGTCTACAGTCAGGCATGCGGGAGCTGCACTTGACAGGACGACACCAGCGTGAGATTAGCGAGAACAGCAAAAAGCATCCTGAATTCCTCTGCAAATTCTGTATTCCTCTGCAAATTCTGCATTCCTCTGCAAATTCCTGAATTTCCACACGAGGGAGCTTCTTGCCCACGAAGCTCACAGGGCGCTTCCTCCTGGGAAAGGCGGCAGCAGTGGTTCCCTGCGAGCTCCCAACTCCTTCAGCCTGATTGCATGCTACGAGTCACAGCGAGAGCCAGAAGTGAAATGGTTAACAGATAATGATGATTGTCAGAGCTTGTTAACCACAATTATTTTCAAGACATATGTAAATCTGTATAAATACCTAAGTGTGGTATATAATCTAAAACATACTGTTTAAATCTATAAGCATGCCTCAGTTAATTTCACTATGGGAACATTAGTTGCAACTTCCTGACTTCACTGTGTTTGAATTCATATCCATGAACATTAATTTAAAATTAGTCTAAATATTTGTTGAGAAGTAATCACCTGATAAATTTAGCTCTTTTTCATTTTTATGAATTATTCATTATCTCCTCTCTTTCCGTTGATGTGTTGGTTGTTTTCAAGAATTGAATTACTGGTTGACACTAAAAAAAAAAAAAAATCCAGCATTTCTAGTGATTTGTAAAATGTTCCCCTTAGAAACTTGACTGGTGACTATGAGAGCAATTGGGTTTGCCACCAATATTTTATGGTACTGGTTTGCTTCTTGAAGGGAGTTTTTCAGAGGCATAAGCAAGTTCATTCAGCAAATAATTTGCAACAACAGCAAAAAAATCTGTTTATGTCTTGCATATATATCATTCCTACAAAGGAAGTTTGTGTTAGCAAAGGTTGGTGGAAATGTTTGGGAACAGCATGATGAGGTGTGGCTGCAGGAATGAACAACCATGTGAAACTGCTGAACTGCAAAAAGCTCCTTCTGCACAGGCATCATAGAAAATACCTGAGCTTGCCAAAGGAAAAGAATAATTCTGTTCCAGGATGGCCTCAGGCGAGTCTGAATGAAAAATTATCAGCCACCAGATATTACAAAGAGGAACAAAGCTTTTCAGGAAAGCCTTGAGTAGATGGCAGCAAGGATCCTTAACACTGGCTAGTACAAAGGGAAGTGATTTGAGAGCACACAGAGCACCATCGCTCAAACTTTATCTGTGGCCTGAATTCAGTGCAAATAGTGGAAGACCAGATTTTCAGAATAGAATTTACATTCCCAAGTCTAGGGCTGGAAGCCTAATTTCTGGCTGCCACTCATTAAAACAATCTTTGTCACAAAATTAATTTACTAGCAAACATAACTTCCATTCTTCCAACTCACTGAAACAGATAACATCTTGAACTTCCCATCGGGTATGTCTTTATATTTGTTACTTTCAAATCAGTTTGCTACTATTAATTAAATAACAAATCAGAAAATTACTTCTAAAATTATAAAAAACCAAAACCCCCAGAACACACCCTCATGTGGTTAGTAACTGGTACCAGCATTTGCAAAACATCAAAGGCTTCTCTAAACATAGACTTTCATCAGTGATGCTGCAAGCCTTCATCTAATCTTTCATGATTTCCCATGCAGGAACATCAAAAGAGAAAGAAGAGAATAGCACTGTTCCAAAGCAACAGTGCTCTGTGTGAAAAGTATGTGTTTAGCTACAGCACATATAAAATATAAGTGCGAAATTATTATTTACATGAGATATATTTTAATAAACATCATCATTAACCCCCTGTCTTTTCCTATAAGGAACAAGGATTTTTGCAGTTCAAAATCATGTCCAAAGCTCAAGCGATTTCTGGAAGAAAATGAAAAAGAATTAGAAATGTATAAGCCTTCAAAGCAAGAAGATCAATTTATGTTCATTTTTACCTACTGAAACACATTCTGCATATTTCATTGTTTCTGTCATCTTGTTATAATCCATCCAAAGAGTTTTCAAAGAACATTAAGTCCTACAAATAAACAAACTGTGAATTAGATATGGAAGGCACAAAAATGCAACCATTAGTATCAAAAAGAGTCTTACTTGTAGGCTTTTGTTACATAAAGTATTTATATTAGTCAATCACTTTTTATCACTGCCACTCAGAAACAGGAGTTTTGGAGGGGGCAATCCGAAAATCTTAATTGTCATTTCTATCTTACTAAAAGCAAAATTTCTAAATTCTTGTTGGAATTTTAAAGCAAACACTTTTCAGTGAATAATTTAAATAGTATTATAATTTCGGTTTATAGTCTCCGATGTGTCACAGATGATTTTGAAACCATTTCATGTTAACACAATTATGTTGACAAAAGAGCTACACAGCAAATACCAATTTCTAATTCTAGAAAACATGCACCTTAACTTCTCTTTACCCCTACTACTGAGTATTCTCCTTCTCATACAGTTCTTATGGTTATCTTCACAGGAGAATTTTTGTAGGAATTTTTCTATGACCTGAAGGTCTTACATACAACACTCAACAGAATTGTTGAATTGGTTTGAAATTACCATTAGAAACAACATAACTTTTTTTTGGTCCATACACTTGTTCAAACACAATAAGGGGTTTGGGGGAGTTTGGCAGGTTTGACATGTATGTTGAGATTTGATTCTGCCACACAAAATATTGAACTGCATGTGTAATACTATTTAAACAGTTTAATAAACAAGAATTTAGGAACATTAAAAAAAAAAAAAGCAGACACAAAATTTAAAATGTTTTAGTTAATTTATCTTTTAGGTATTGGGTTTGGTTTTCCAATGCACTTGCACTTTTGCAGTTCTCAGCTGACCCCTTTTGCAGTTCCCGGCCTGCACATCTCTCTAGGTCTGCCTCTCCACCTTGCACACTTACAATGAGGAAACAAGCACCAATCATGACTGCCTTGATCCTCACGTCGAGATCTACAGGGACCTGGATCCCAAAGTTGGCGGTATTGGTGAAGACGTTGTTGACAAATCCAGACCAATACTTGGAAATTTTGCCGATCGTTGTCATCTCATTGAGAGCTTTTACCTGCACAAAGGAAAAACAGGAACAGACATAAATGTAAACAAATCAAGTGCACACTGATGACATCTCCACAGAATTAATGACTGTGTCCTGACATGCTGAGTATGCTATAGTTGTCACGTTCTCCTTTTATTGTTATTGCTGCGATGTTCTATTAGTGTCAAATTTCCCTTTATGAGTGGCACGCAAGAAAGGTTCTCAAGTTTGGAAACATCAGCATCTTTAGAGCGGACAAAAAGTGAGAGAAAGCAATCTTGAAAGTTTGTGCCAGTTTTGCCTTTCTTTCACTGAGTTGTGGGTTTTTTTCTCTCTCATATTTTTTATATTCTCCTAGCCCCACTGCTGTGGACCACTGTCCCCTCAGGGGACAGGCATGTTCTCAACTACGCAGCCATCTATCTGCATGTTTCTTACAGTACACTGAATTTTCAGAAAATACCCACTGGAGTCTTCCAGTTTGGCTAATGGGTTGATAAATTGATAAATCAAAAAATTCCTTTATGATTCTTAACTAAGGCAAAGCACTTTGTTCACATCAGAAAACTCTGTTCAGGGTTTCTTCAAGTATCTCCCGTTCTCCCTCTCACCTGAGAAATTTATTCAAAGTAGTAAAACTTTTAAATTGTTAACACTTGTACAAAACATACCTCGAAGTCAACATCTTCAAAACAGCCACAGGTTGCATATGGGCCAATTATTTTTAGCACGTCTTCTTTACTTTCATTCTGTATAGTAAACTTTGGCAGAAAAGGGTCCCAGTTCTGTACAACGTACCCAGCTATTGTACCTGGTGGGGACTGAACTTCTAACTAGCAAAAAAAAGAAAACAACAAAAAATGCTTTCAGCTGATTTTATATTAGTGTATTTTTCCATGATAGTGTATTGTTTATATAATGACAAGATATTTATCCACTGAATATAGTAAAATATCATTTTACCAAACATGGAACTAGATATTGTAGAACTGTCTAATGGTGTTTTTAAATATAGTGGACAATATGAAACTCAAAAGCTGCACCAGAAACCAACATCTTACTTACAATAAAAGACTTTATAAAAGCTCTGCCTGGGGAAAAAAATTATTGTATTCAGGGAGTATCCTACAAGCTTATTTTAAGTAGCTGTACTACCAAAGGACCTTTTCTTTAAAAATCCTGACAAGGATAAGTGCTAAGAAGGTAAGTGGATAAGCTAACCTGTAAAACATTTTCATAACACAAGAAAGATATCTGAATAAAGGAGAGTCAAAAAATACGGAGGAAAGATCTGATGCTCTATGGGATCTTCATTTTTCACTCCAAGCAGCTTACTTCCATGTTCTGCCATTTCCCAGGGATTAGTGGCCCTGAAGAGGCAGATCCATGGAGTGAAGGCTCAGCTCCTCAGAGATCTGCTTCCAAGTCCCACCCACAGACCCCAGTGGCCTTCACAGAGTTTCCATCCTTCACCCTCCTGGAGTTCAGTAGGTGATCTCTGCCTGTGTCAGTGCAAGGAGTGTTTTGGGGTGTCACTTGATTGGAGAGACATCACCAGACACCAAAGCTTTGTGTGGGATGTCAGCAAAGCCAGGTCCCATGGAAAGGAGGAGGCACACCGGGAACAGAACTCGTTTATCAAGAGCTGTGTCTACCCAAAGGCCTCCCCGCAGTTCCTGGGCTGGGAGGGCTGTGAATTCCTGAATTCCTCCCTGCCACCCTGGAGGAGCTGCACAGCGAGATGCTGGGACAAAGGGCTTTTGGGGTTCCCTCACCTGCTGCAGGAAGCAGGGGAAGCAGCAGCTGTTGCACCTCAGGGGTCGGATGACTCGGATCACCTCGCGGCCCGCGTTATCCGCAATCCTGATGGTGAAAGCCCTGATGGGCGAGCACAGCTTGCGGTCAAAGCAGCCGTTCTCTTCCACTGCAAAGTAAACTCTCTGGCCCAAGTGGTTTTTAATCTCGTATTTGCTGGAGGTCTCTGTGCCAAGTATTGCTAATAAAGCAAAACAAGTAGAACGTTAACTTAATCTTTTAACATAATCTTTGTCATTACTTTAGTACAATGTTAGTGTGTGTGTATGTATATATATGTATATATATGAGAATTTATTCTAGAAGTCTGTGACAAAGATTGTTTAAAAAATTGTTTTGAAGTAGCAACACAGAGAAATAATGTGTAAGGAAATAATAGTGCCAGGTCTGTATGTTGAAGGAATTAGTTCAGACTTTGATTTGCTGTACACTAAAGTACGTACCACAACACAGAATTCAGATCCTGAGTTTTTGGTTTGGGCTTTTTCTGGCTTTATCATCTGTGAAAAATAACAACCTGAGACTACCCCACCTCAGTGACAAAGCTTTCACCCAGCAGGTTATTTGAGAATCAGGCCAAAACCATTTTGAATGGGAGAAATACATTCTACAGTATTTTACTGGTAGTAAAATTTTAAAATATTTAATACTTGTTCATTACTTTGAAATTCTGAGAAAATTTATAATAGAAAATCTTTTCCTTCATTTTATGTTTTCTGATCTTCCTTTCTCTATTTGCTTTGTTTCTCATAGTACGTTAATGATTGTTAGAAAAATTTTTCCATGGAAAGATGGTTAAGCTTTAATATCACTGAGAGGGAAGTGTCTGAGGGAGAGAGTTTAGGACTGTTGTAGAGACAACTCACCCCTCAGTGGTTTGCTGCAGAACAGGCAAACAATGAAGTGAGCCTTCCCCACCCTATCACTGCAAAACAGCCTGGTACAAGGGCAGCAGGAGGGTTCACAGTGGCTTCAGTCAGCTGGGGGCAAGACTTGGATGCCTTTTGGAGACACCCATGTACCAGCACTGTCAAAGGGTGACAAGGATTGCACCATACCTTCCAGAAGCTCCACTTGCTGATGAATAATTATCTGGTCCAGCTGCTTAAAAAAAATAAACAAGATGGTGGGTCTTGGCTAGATCTGAGGCTGCCAGTGGTCACATGTCTATTTTTATTGCTCATCTCCCTGTAATTAAGATTTCTTTCCTTACAGAGGTGCACAGCTTGGGTGCCTGAAGGATATCTCAAGTCACACTTTGGACTTCTCTCTGAAATTATGGCTGAGGAATGTGACATTAGGTGCTGTGGCCATGTAATTCACCCACATGTTTGAAGAAAAATAATCTTCACTGGGGGAATAAGGCAGACAACAGCAACAGGAGGTAGAATCCACTTCTTGCTCCTGTTGGTCTCTTTGTCAGAGGGGAAGCTCCTTACCCCAAACCCAAGGTTGCTGCTGGGCACCATAGCAGTGCAGGAGTGAATGAGCCTGGGTTCAAGCTCAAAATGTGCAGTGGCCACATCCCAAAGGACCTTGCTGGAGCAGCCCAGCAAGGCAGTCAGGGGATGCCAACAATGGCACACACCAGCTTTAACGCTCTGATCTCAGGGATGTGAGCCCTGCACCCTGAATCTGGCAAATGGTCATGCCAGGGTACCACAATGAGCAAAACAACAATGAAACACTCAGCTGGCTGAAAATGTCTTCCCCCACGAGCTGGTTACAAATGCAGGAGAAAAACTGCTTGCCATGATACCTAGCTTTGCTGTGCTTATCGTCCCTCCAACATTATTCTTTCCTGGAGAACAGTTGTTAGCATTATAAAACCAGCAAGACTTAATTTCAGCCTACCTTTCAGTTTTATGTGACTTTTTATGCCTGTTTTATGTGACAGTTTTAGGCTTTACCAATCTCTTTTCTGTAATTTTTCTGTAAATTCCTGATGAGCAAACGCTTGGCACAAGGTTTTGCCATTACTCACAGCTGCAGGCACAAAGCACACAGCGACCTTCTGAGACCACCATGTCACAGCTCTCCAGAGCCTGCATATTTTAAAATTAATAAATATTGCCTGGTACGTATTCAAACTGTTGCAGACATTTGTCACTTCTAGTCAGCTCCTGCAGCTAGCTCAGGCTGCAAAGAGAAGCTGGTAAAAAGAGGAACTTCTTTATCCCTTTCATTAATCTCGGAAATGTGCATGCCAGTAATTGAAATAATAAAAAATATTTAGACGTAAAAATATTCTCCCAAGAATCTTCGCTGTTTCTTGTTTGGGTCTCATGAGAGAGCTCTTGGAGCTCATGGGAAGGGCTCTGCTGATGGAAAGAGAATAAAAAAGTTAAAGATGGTAGAGCTATTTTAATATTTTAGTATTTATTTTGATATGGATTTCTTTTTCCCATGTAGACTTTCACAGGGAAAAGAAAATTAATGACCCTGAATTGTTAAAAGCTTTGAGTGATTTTGGTCTATTGGTTTAGTGTGCACAATGTATAAACAATGTTGAGACAACACAGCAGTACCACTTGTTATCCTTGTTTTGCCTTTCAGTAATGCCTGCAGGGTAGTTATTCTGATGCATTTTTATTGGGACACTTCTGGATTGAGGGAATTCTGCACTTGCATTTGAAAGTACCCAAAGCCCTTTGGCTCAACAAGGGCCTGGTCCCATTGAGCTCAGATATGTTAAAGTTCCTTATACATAGCTAATTCTCAGTATTCAGTTCTGTGGGCATCAAATTTACATCTGATCAGCCTAACCAAGTCTAAACAAAGAAGCTTTTTACAAAAGTAGTTAAACCTGATTGGTGGCACAACTTGCAGTTGAAATACTCAGAAAATTCTTCTCCAAGGTTCCACCTATCTATTCCTGCTGTGGGAAAAGGTTCATTTGATTTTTGTTGTGGACACTGAACTACTCTTCGAGCTATGGCTGTAACCTGGAAGACAGTAATGAGGTTTAGGTAACTTTTTTCTGTAGGAAGTTATTAAAGAGTGATAGTCATGGAAAGCTGATGTGTTTGCTGAGGCAGCAGCAGTTTTCTGCCCTTTTCTGGTGCACCTCCAACAGCTCAGAACCATTCCTTCACCTGAACTCACTCTGGGTGTGGATCTGCAGAGTGAAATGTTGCTGGCTGGCCTTTACCTACAGGACACATATTTTCTTTTCCTCTCATCCAATCCTTGGGTTGCTATTTAGAATAAGACTGTAGGGATCTCTCTGAGACTGACTAAATTTGGATCCTTGTATCAGAGTCAAACACGTCATGGTCTTATTGAGAAATACATTCAGCTTTCTCAAATCTAGAGATTTATCAAGTTATCTTGCCCAATCCTGCTGGAGAACGGAATTTCTATTTGTTATTCTGTATTTATGCACAACCACATAAAATCTTTCTTCCAGTAATGTAAGTCTATAAATTAAATATGTCTCTTTCCCACAGTTTGTTTACTCTCCTAGGCACTCAGTATGGTTCCCTCTCCGATACTGTTGTTTTTAGTCTACAGATAAAACAGATGGAGTCTTGTTTTAAAGCAGGTTCTCTATTCCCTGTGCACTTCCAGTAGCACCTCTCTGTGCCTGTTTCCAAGAGTTTGGACCCTCTTTTCCCCAATGCACACAGCACCAGAATGACACACAGTCTTCTAGAGATCTTCCCAGCAGCATAAATAATTCCAAGTTCTGCTAGAAACATCTTCATTCAAGCATTTAATTATGTGAAAATCTCTTAGTCCATGAGGATAAATCCCAAGAGATTACCCTAGCAGCTGTGACTCTCACATGCATTCTGCAGGCAGCCCTCTCCCTGCTGGTGGGCCCTCTTTTATGCTCCCATCTATCCTGAATGAGCCCCTTTCATTAGCCACACGGCCAGTATGGCTTCAGCATCACACACTAAAACATTCTGCACCGCATGGAAACTTGAGCTGTGGGAACATGCCAAGAATCAGCACTGCACACATGCTTCCCACTTTTCAGACTGCAGAGAAAACTGAGAATTGTTAGCAAGGGCTGCAGCACAGGCCAAGAATAAGCATGAATCAGGTCTTCAGTTCCAGCTGTAGCTCTGAGAGTGATCTGCTCTTTTGTCTTAAGGTCAGATGCAAAGCTTCTATAAAATGGAGTGATAGTGTTTGCTTGCCTACATTGTCTGGGTAAATCTGAGGTGTAATTCGTGTTCATACAGGAGCCTGAATATGTAACCTGCCAAGTACTGACTATCACAATCACTTTTAGACTAAAAAAATGTAGCTTCCACGGTCTGTAAGCAAATGCTTGTGTAATTGACAACACATATCAGTTTGTGCTCAGGCATCTTGAAATGAAAGTCATCACTCCACATAAAAGACTGCCTGTGAAGAGTCTCCCCATTTCATTAGCTATCTAGGTAACTTAGCTCCAAATATAAAATGCATTCCATTTCTGCTTCTATACAAAACTAGCAGAAATGTGTGCCTAAAATACACATCTTGAGTGAAGTAAACATTTCCCAGCATCATCAAAATGCAAACACAGCAGAGATGTATCAGAATTGTGATCTGACTATGCTGGGTGCCTGATTCTGTCCCTGCCCATACCAGGCAGGGCATGTGACACCTTACTCAGCATGTAAGAGTGGCACAGTCCAGCCACATGTAAAATGCAAACCCCAGTCACTGTCAAAGCAACAGCAGGGAGTGACCCTCCTGGTAAACAGGTTCAAGAGATGAAACTTCTGGAGCAGAGCTGCAGACCATCAGTGCTCTGAGCTCCAGGAGCTGAGAGATTTCACAGAGCAAAAGGGACAGCCACGTGTTTAGCAGTAGGATGGAGAAGACTTAAGCATTCATTTTTCTTCCCCACCTATGACCTAGTTCTTGTCTCCATTTTCAAGCATTTTCCTCTCTCAGGCATTAGCACTTTCTTCCTCAGACAGATAATGCAAGTTTGTAGCCACTCAGACTTATGCTCATCTAATTTCTATAAAATGAATGGCAGCAATGAAGAAAAAGCTTCTTTCTCCTATGTTCCTTATCGCATAGTAATATCAAACAACAAAAAAGCCTCTCCATCTCAACCTACCCCACCCCCAAGAGGAAAAACCCAAACAACCTCATTCTCCAGGGTATCAAAGCAACATAAAAGGAAAACATAACAATTCTAACATTCAGAAAGATTCAGGACCTGGTTCAGGTACTCCAGACCAGGTGGCAAATTATGAGTGTGTGATGCTTGCTTCCACAGACTTGTTGGTTCAACAGGTGTATTCTGTTGAGGAATGTCAGAAGAACCAGGGAGGTAATCCTTAAAGATTAGTTTGGTTTGTCCCTGAGATTCTGCAGAAAAAAAAAAAAAGAGAAAAAACCCAAAAACATCAGGACCAAGGAGCAGCTAGCTTCTTGGATCAAAGCTGGAACAATAACATCATTCTGCATGTGACTGTATCAGTACTTCAGGTCAGGAGTGAGGACCCAAAAGGAATCTCCTGATTGTCCCACACATCGAGCACAGATTATAAAGCTGCCTTAGGATATGCAAAGGGGAATGAATCACTGCAAAGAGGAATCACTGCAGATAAGTTAAATCAGGAGATGTGGTCTTGGAGGGCAACTGATCTGCCCTGACAGCTGGTGAGCACAGAGCCTGTGTGGCAAGGCTGGGGCTGGCCTGGGCTCACACACAGGGTGGCCAGAAGCCCCTCAGCTCAGGTTGCCCAGCCCTGCTCCCTGTGAGCTGCCCTGTGTGCCAGTATGCCCTGAGCTGCTGAGGGCTGGCTCCCAGCAAGATGCTTTCCAGCATCCTGAGGGCACTCATAATTTCTCTTAATTAGAGATAACCTTTCCAGGGATCTCAGATTCCCCAAGCTGGATATTACAAGCCTGATATCAAAGTCTACACAGCCTCTATAGTGTATTATTAATTATTATCTTAATGAATGGATCTGATATCATTATGCTGTGTATTCTGGTTTGCTACCACAAGAAGTCCTTTAGGGCACAGTGATGGTGACCTTGGCCAGTGCTGTGAAGGTAACGAGAGCATTTACTGCCACAGGCACCTGTAAATCCACACTGCTCCACAGGCACAGGCACCATCTCCCACAGCACAGTGACCACCTTAACCACTGGATTGCCAAAAAATTCCTGCCAGTTTTTCCAGGTATATTGTTCCTCGGCCTTCAGCAACACTGGCTCTGCAGGAACCAAGAGGAACAAATTGAAGCTCTCCCCATGTAAATGGCAAATCCTTGTATTGAGCTGAGCCCCTGTGATTTGGCAGGAAAGCAGTCCCCAAACTGATCATTTTTATCTCATGTGTGACAATACCTAGACACAATGGGGTTGGAGGTCCAGAAGGAATTTTGGCTCTAAGTCTGAATTTCTTTTTTGCTATTGTGGGTTTAAATGAGATCCTTTAGTATTATTTGAACTCATTGTGAAAGATTCATCATTCAATCATATTTTGATCTTAATTTGTCTTTGCAGCCACTGCTTTCTTTCAAAGTCTGAGACCACAGGAAGAAGTAACCCCTTTGAATTTGTTGCTGGCTTTTAAAAATGTATAACTGGGTAATAAATATTTTATATGCTCTTCTGCATCATTTTACCTCACAGGGTTCTGTTACTGCCGTAACTCTTGTTGTTACATGAAATGCCATGAAGTAGCCCAGTGTTAGTGTTATTCTTGAATAATAAAGAGGGAAAAAAGACAACAAATTGCAGTTCTACCTGTCAAATTTTAAGCTGTGGAAAAAACAAACAGTAAATACATTAAATATTAATGACAATTTGAGCTAGTCTGACACTTTGTCTATTTTTGTGTATGATTCCCATTTCATTACTAGCATGGAGAACCTTAAAAGTTACCATATGATACAGTGAGTATTCTGTACAAACATAATTTGTAGAGTTGCATGTTCCTGAAAAAGGTGAATTGTCAAGTTTCTTTGTACTAAAAGCCATATTCTACACCATTACTATTTAACCATTTCTCCTAGCTGATAAACATCAAAAATATGCAAAACCACATTTCTCTTATATGGCTAAAGCTAAACAAAATTTGAAACAAAAAACCCTATATTGCAAGAGTACAATAATGCTGTAAAACCTGCTTGCTCCTGTGTACCTTTTAGTGCTCTAATGCAGAATGTCTTGAGTATTTTGAGGGCAAGAAAGAGGGATAGAAACTTTGGCAAACCTAGACAGACATTGCTGAAACTCCCTGGGCCAACACTTGCCTCTGCACATGCCAATAGAATGACCTCTGTGGAGCTGCACTCACGAGAAAAAGAGATTTGTATCCTTCTGCTTAGTTTAAGCATTTGAAAACCTGGAGAAAATGAATTGCAAGGGCTGATTAGATCAAATGTTGCACGCTTGCCCATTGCCCTACGGCTACTGCTATAGTCAGTGCGTGACAGACACACCCAGATAGGAGTAATCTGATTAAATTCAGTTATTCTTCAGTTATTATTCTTCATATGGGGTTATCAGGTGTCTGGCCAGTTTTGAACGTGAAAAGCATTTGCTGATGTAGTATTTTCAAAGTGAAATAGGGAAGAAGTGTGCAAAAATAGTGGTACCCTTGGCTCAGTACACACCCTTGCCATGCATTCCATACCGACAGGTTTAAACACCAAGATACCAACACTAAATTTTCTGACTGAATGCAGAGGCTAACATTTTATAATGTATTTTATTCAAATAACATCCTACTATAGATTTTAGTCTCCTTAGGAGCCTCTTGGATGCTGGATGCTGAAAAATTAAAGGAAGACAAAACAACTGTGCTTTGACTGATGTGGTTTTATCCTGAAACACTCATTTCATCAGGCTGCTGATTGCTGGAAACGCACAAGCCTGTAGTTTTCTGTAAACACGATCTAAAAATACAGACTACAGATGCACTTACCTTGAGAGGCCATGAAGCTTCCTGAGTTACTTCTTCAAAGGAAGCCGGGTTAAAAGAAAAGGCTTTTCTTGTTGCAGCAAATAAAAAGAGGCGCACAGCATGCACAAACTTCAGAAGGTGTCTGTCTCAGCTCTCAGCTGGCCGGGCGCGGGAGGAGCGGCGCTGTCCGCACGGCGCGGAGCGCGGCGCGGGCTGAGCCGGGGCAGCGGCTGCCGGACCCGGCACCGAGCATGCAGGGGACAGAGGGAAAAGAGTTCAGCCAGCGCGCAGAGACAAAGCTGCAGTGTGCCCACTGCCTAAATGAACACGTTAGACCGAAAATCCTGCTTTAGAACGTCTGTGTTTATTCTGAGAATACAAAGATTCTGGATTTAGTTCAGTGTTTGTGTTTCCACTTCTTCAAGCTATCCAGTAAAGACAGAGGAGCTAATGAAGTTGAGGCTAGCCCATCCCTAGAAGTGTTTAAAACCAGGCTGGATGGAGCTCTGAGCCCTCTGGGCTAGGGAAAGCTGTGCCTGTCCAAGTCAGGGGGTTTGGAACTAGATCTTACAGGTCCCTTCCAACCCAGATCATTCTATGATTCTATGATTTCCCTACAGCTGACCCCAGTCAACATTTTCCATGCACAGAGCAGGAAAAGCTGTCTTGGATTTCTCACTATATTCCATCCATGTAACATTAGCCAGAGGATGTCTTCCAAGGGATGTCATGCTCACACCCAGTCCCATAAAATCATCCTGTACATTGATTCCCCCACCACCACGGCCCCCACCACTCTCATCCACGCAGGGCTCTGCTGATCCCTGTGAGGTGTTTGAGCTGGATCTGGAGAACTAAAACAGTCTGGCAGTGCTTTGCCCTAGACAAGCACTCTCCAAAATTGTGACATATATAATTACCCCCATTGCACTGGGAGGAAAAGATGAGGAGAAGAAGGGAGAGTAACCTTCACTTACCAGCTCATACTCCTGCCTTGAGTGCCCAAGCTGCTGTGGAAATCATCAGGCAGATGTGATCTGCAGTCAGCTGTGATGCATGGCTCCAAGAATGGCAGAGCCTATGCACAGAGCCCAGCAGAGCAGAGAGAGGTGCTGGGGACCATTTTCTGTCCTCTTTGCCACTGCAAGTTGCACTGGTTTGAATCTGTCTGAAGTATGGTTGAGCAGATTAAATTCCAGAGTTTACAGCTGAGGAAGATGCTGATGAGGATTCTCTGAAGGAAGAAAACAGAAAACCCATCCCAAAAAAACCCCAAATTATATGGAAGCTGATTTTTATAGACTATAGTAGCAAATGCAAGAGCCTGAGATCTACTTATGGATTTGGCTACATGAAATTTCCCAGGAGTTTATCATTGCCTCCTTGAGAACTCCCTGGGTGCAGTGGCAAGCACAGGCCAGCCCAGGAGCCAGACTCTGCTGTGCTCAACCTGGAAACAACCAGAGAAGTGACAGAGACAAAGATTTTGGCGACTGAAAAATGGGTACTGAACAAATCCTTCTGGATTAGGACGAAGTTTGACGTAACTGGAAATAAAATTTAAGAATGACCAAAAGTTTTTGCTTCCTTTCTCCCTGTCAAGGATGGGCTTCTTTGGAGCAGAGGCTCTAATCCACAGAGCAGACACAAAGTCCAAAAAAAGAAGAAAAAGTACAGGGAGAGCTCTGGATAAATACAGTAAACCTATCTTTTAAAATGATAGATGAGAATTCAAATGAGATGGCACTCATTTATCTCTAAAAATTAATAAAGACTTATTTTACCTGCCAGAAAATTACAGGGAAAAAAAAGTCCCAGTAATCCTGTCAATGCATAAAACAATCATAATGCATTAAGAAAAGTGCCTCAAACAGACAAAACCACTAAAAACATATGCTGAAAGAAGACATTTCAAATGTCTAAAAAGCATTTTCTGAGAAGTCCAAGTGATTCATTTGCTGACCCAGAGGAGGACTCGGCCGCAGCCTGTGCTGCTCTGGGAGCTGCTGCTGCCCTGCACAGGCTCTGCCCAAGAGCTGCCCTGGCAGCACGGGCAGGCTCCCCTCCCTGCAGGAGCCAGGTTTCATTTCCCTGCTGCTCATGAAATAAACATTTCCCTGAAATAGCTCTGCCCCAAAGAACTAATTTTTCTGACATTATTTGCAAAATTGCAGTAAACAGGTAAGAGAAAGAAATACAACTTGGCTCTAAGTACATTTTGTGGATTTTTTTCGTTTTCTTTTTCACAAATTTTCACATCTTTTACAATGTCCCCTTTTACCCCATTCCCATTGTTTTATTCCAAAGCAATAATTTCAGTAGATTATATCAGTAGATTTCTGAAGGATTTGCAAACAATAGTCTTGCACTGGCATAAGTCCTTACAAGTAAAACCACATATTTAATAATTTCTTTAATCTGAATTTTTGGTGTGCTGTTTTGGTTTTTTTTTAATAAATACTCATATATTGGTCCGAATAGGCTGCTGCCATGATTAAAAGCATTCTCACTAAGACATCAGGTACATAAGACTTAATCATATTTATTCAGGCACAAAGACAGCCATTCTTTGGTGTGCTTTAGATATGCACAGGAGGAACACTCAAGAAATGAGGACAAACATTTAAAGAATTGTGTAGTGCTACTTCTAACCATATTTTAGGGCCTTCAGGAAGCAGAGCAGCAGCATCCAAAGGAGAATTTCACCAAGACACCAAAATGGCTGCCTCTGCCCCTTGAAGAAGGCCTAGGGGAACAATATCACTGCCTACGTTGACTCTCAGCACTAAAACAGAGTCAGAGTCTCAGCAGTAAAACAGAGTACACTGCCTTCCTCTGCATGAATATGCTGGGAATCTGAAACATATTCACAGCTATTAAAAAAAACAAAAGAGAGGAAAAAAAGAAGAAATTGAGTCTACATACACATATTCATGCTACCTCTAAAATATTCTTGCTCCATCCTCTGCTGTAAAGCTGATAAAAATTGATGGGCAAATCCTTAGAAGGCACAAGTTAGCATGGATCCATCAAAATCAATGAGCCTATCCAGATCAGGGCAACCAGTGCTTGGCTGGAGGAGTTGCAAACAGCAGACATTTCCTTTCTTCCTTAAAGAAAAATTGCATCTTTTCTATAACTACCATGCCCACAAAGGCCCAGAGATCCATCCCTGCAGAGCTGAGGTACAAGCACCACTGCAGTTAATGGTTATTACATAAATTACTGCAGCGTGTAGGAAATGTATCCATGGACTAAGACACCCTTGTCCTCAGCACAGAAACAAAACACAGATTTTCCTCCAGAAAGCATGTAGTAATAGTCAACCAGGTGGATCAAGAGAGCAAAAATGTCATATGGCTCAGAGTAGGTGCCATTTCTCTGGAGCCTAATCACTCTTCCATTTTCTACAGGCACCACAGGAGGAGTATGGCAATGGTTTCACAAAAAACACCTTCACAAGAGAAAAACGGGAGACAGTAACAAATTTCAAAGTATTAGGAAAAGCTGCTTGATTTCTCATCCTGCTCCCTGCTGTTCAGAAAACTGCTCTTGAACCTGGTGTGAGGTATTTGTCCCTGTACTCAGCAGGAGAAGATGGCACCCCCCTTTCCCCACTGTACCACTACGGACTCCTCCAGGTAAGAAGAAACTGCCTCTCCCCTTGTCCCCACAGTCTCCATAAGTTCAGGCAAGAGAGCTCAGCCCCTCCCCAGCTGCCCTTGCTGAGCCCCAGGCAGCCAGGGACGCCCTGTGCCATGCAGCAGCAGGCTAAGAGCAGCACACAGGCATCGGGAAATGCACCTGAGCATCACCAGGCAGAGCCTGAGCTCCCCTGCTGCTGAGAGAGGTCATCACCAATACCTGTTTGCATTCTAGATTTCCCTTCTTCAAAATATCAATTGTGACCAGCATTAAAATTCATTGTTATTGCCAATTTTTTTTAATAGGAAATATTATAGCCTTCTTTCTTCCCTTTTCTTGTCTTCCCTTCAGCACAGGGAGAAATGCTGAGCGTGATCATAACTATCAGACTGTGACCCTGTGTAATTACAAGCCCCAAGTTACATTATTTCACCCAGTATTGCTTTCTGCACTGGAGAGGAAAAATAAAACCCAAACAATTTCTTAAATCAGCCAGCACCTAGTAGCGTTCTCACCTTGAACTTTTGTTTGTGAGGCGTCCTGCTCCAGCTGGTGCCTGCAGGAGCTCCTCCCCTGCAAGGACGTCTGCAATCGCAGAATTCCGCAGGCAGGTCCCGGCGCCGCTGCGGAGCCGCCTCCTGAGGTAGCACTGCCAGGGAGCTGCCACACAAGGTGCCTGTCGCGCACCAATTAACAGCAAAACGCAATCTTTAAAATAGCAGCTCTCCAGCAACCTGCTCTTTATTTTGCATTCAGCTCCGCTGGGAGAAATGGGATCAAAATAGCAATCTCAAAGTGATTGTGTAAGGGAAGAAACCTCTCGAGCGTTTGTGGCTAGAGATGGCACATGGTGCTGAATACGTATCAGAGGTTTTAATGCTGCCCCAGCAAGTATCGATGTGGATCAGAAACTAAGTACAGATGTCAGCAAAATACAACAATCCACCGGAAATTCATAAAGCAGCTTCCATACCAAATCTTGACACAGGAGAAAGAGAAGGCTTTGGCATGGGGTTTGTCTCTTTTGGGGGGGGGTTTAGGGGAACAGGTGTGTTTGGCTTTTGGTTATGTCAGGGGTTTTCTTTGGAAGTACATTTTTGTTGCACTGAGTTTTAAAGTTTTTTAATAATCTCTAAAATCTCATTCTTATGAAAATATAGCCTTCAAGGGGGTCTGGGCACTGTCACTAAGCTCATGCATGTCCTGGTTTCCTACCAGTTTGAAATAGCTGCACAAAGCAATTAGTCCAAAAAATGGAATTCATCCCCAGACCCAAATGTTTCAATTTTAATCACATTAAGCAGGTTTTAGAATAAAAAGCTGAGGAAGTGTGGCCATCAAGACTTACGTAAGCAGAACATGATTTAAGCAAAAAATAAGGCCAGGAAGGAGCAGCATAAAAGACCTGAATATATCTTGCACCAAAACCTGCACCAAAACTCACCACTGGTCATGAAGAAATTTCCAAACTGGTCTCTCACTTCTGAGTGATTTTGTTCTAAATAATGAACACTCTGAGGGAAACTTTTACATCTATCCTGAAGGTGAATCTATCCTGAAGATCTATGCTGCTCCAGATAAATATCCTTTAGTATTAATTGGGTTTGAGTGTGAGAAAGAATAACTTCCTCTGTGGCAAGAGCACACTGGAGGTCCACAGTTTACTTGATTTGACTGTACATTGGAAACAAAGATATTTTAGGATACTTTTCTGCTTACTTTAGTAAACTGTCATTAATCTATTTTGAGAAGCTGAAATTAATTTAATCTGTTATTATTTTTACTTTTGCCTGAAACGAGCTGCCACGTTCAACTGAAATTCGCAAAACATCTCAAATTCTGCCTGCTGATTAAACACGAACTGAACAGTAACAGAACTGCATCTTGCCTGTCCTTACATGCAGCCAATGCCTCTGAACACTTCACAGGCTGAAGCAAACAGCAGACATTCTTCCTGGGGAGTCAGAAGCTTTCACAGGACTAACCAAACTGCAACTGCTCAGCAGCCCCTAACAATTCGATTTAGCGCTTGTCTCTAATTAAATTTTACACATTTAAGCCTATGATAAAATGGGATAAAGTGCTCAGTATACACTGGTATATTAGTAAGATTATTTCTGTCTTCTAGTACATTGAAAGACAGAAGTCTTGGATACAAATTGGAATTAACACTCTTGATGATGATGGAGAACTTTTTTGCTGGCCTTGAAAATTCATCAAACAAAATTAGAAGAATTGTGCTTTGCTGTAGAAGAAAAACTATTGCTTCTCTCACACAAACCCCTCCTTTTCCCTTTCTCTTCTCTGAAACATCTAAATTGGAAGCAAGAGTACTGAAAAGCCAGAGTATTCGAAAACACTGATGATATGTCAGGTGCTTTTCCTTCTGTAAAAAAAGTAAAAACCTTTGAAATTGAGGTTGGCACCCACTGTCAGGTCAGCAGCATGAGCTTCTGCCAAGGCAGGTCCAGGTGAGGTCTGGCCAGCCCAAGCTGCACCCAAGAGCCCAGCACAGCAGCAGCAAACGTGCACAAAGAGGAGACACCAGGACTGCCCGTGCTCAGGAGCTCTGGGCTTTGGCTCTCGGTGGCTCTGCAGCCACACTCCACTGGCAGCTTTTGGTGTGCTCCTGGAACACAGTTTGGTCCCATCAGCAGGAATCAGTCTGCACACCCCAGGACTGAGCCAAAACTACTCTCCAGCACAGCAAGTGAGGATGACCAGGAGACTCCCCTAAAACACTCTCTGTGAACTAAACCCAGCATGGACACACCCAGCCCACCACAGGATCGACTGCCAGATTCCACCTTCCCTCGACCAAAAACATTCCTTTTAAGGTGCAATACAGATTTTTAGCAGTCATTACAATGCCTGCCCAATGGTTCAGTTTTGCTAGTTCCATCTCTGGAAAATATAAGCCAACGTGACTGTAGCAGGCTGCTGGAGTGACTGTTCACAGCTTACACAGAGCAGTCAGACCTGCTGATCCTAAGGTGAACAGCTCTGGGCTCATTTAGAGCACAGGAGGGGATCTGTCCTGACACTTACATGCAGGCCACATTCTAAGATTTTTGGAAATCCAAGCTATGCCAACATTATTTGTTGATCTTCTCCACATTTTCAGAAAACCATCATTCAATATTCTGATTCTAAATTCAAACTAAATAAAACAATTTTTTTTACTTTTTGAGGGAAGGAGAAAAAGAGAAGAAGATAAGACATCCATAAGATTTAATGGCATAATGGTAACTCTATTAGGACAGCAAAATTAATTTCAGTTTCCCTGAGGTATCTTATTTTAATTAACAAATCCATGATCCTCCTCTATTAATTAGCATACTGAAAGAATAATAAGTTTTAGATGAGCTTAGTTCTGATAAAGCTTTTCATCTCCTAAAAAATAACAAAAGGAATTAAGAATCTCAATCCAATTTGTTTTCTACATTTAGTATCAATGTTTTGAAATTCTACCCAATAGTACAGCACAACTATTAGTGTTTTCTTTTAATTTGAAAATGTTTTGGTTTTGCATTTACTGCATTTAAGACATTCTACCTACTGAAGGGGTAGTAGTGGCCCACTAAAAAATCCTTGCAGGATTCCAGGTAATTTTATTTTTCAAATTATTTCCTATTGATAACCAATAGGGGAAACACATGGAATTTATTACAATCCTTACCTACTGTGGATTTTCCAGAAAAATCATACAGTAAGAGTTATCCATTAGCATCCCAACTGGGTCAAATAAAATCCTAGGAACTTATCTGGGATACCAAGCTACACAGTAAGTGTTTTGTGCCTCAGTTTGCCTGAACCATTCAGTGGGCACTGAGCAGCCACTTTACTACTGGTCCAATCACTCATTTTTATAGACATGTTCATGCATTAGTCTGCTTAAAGCAGATCTGGAAACCTGATTCTTTTTCCCCAGGTTTGTTTTATATTCCTCTCTTCCTGTATCACAGGTCAATTACTGGCAAAATTAAAAAAAAAAAAAAAAACAACCAAAATTACAAGTTTTTCCATTTGTTCTTGATCCCAAAAGCAACAAATTTGTACTTTTGATTCCTGCAAATCACTTTCAGATTGACTGTTATACGAAGTAAAAGAGAAGAGGAAAATGTTAGCAAATCACCAATGTGATAAGGTAAGCAAAAACAGCTAAGGAGAAAACTTGTGCATACATGAAAATGTAGAGATGCTCAGAACTTCAGAACTGCTTGTCCTGCAAAGACAGGCTGCTTCTTTGACCTAGCACCATCTGTAAAACAAATGAGAGCAAAAGTGAACACTAGGAGGTTGTGTGTGCATAATTTTTCTAATTAGTATGTCTTGACAGCATTTTGCTTTCAAACTCCCAGGTTGAATATTTTCAATGTTTTACATAAGTACAGAAGCCAAAACAGTTACTGCGTAACAGAAAGACAATTACCAAGAACAGAGTTTGTAGAAATAGGTGAACAGCTTAAAAGTATGTGCTGTAATGGAAAAGCCATGTGAACTTCCCTAACACGTCTGCCATGGCTGCACAGTTCCTCCCTCCTCCAGCACTCACAGAGATGGGAATGGCAGGAGCTGCTCTATTCCCATAACAAGATGCTCTGGCAGGAATTTGGTCCTGCTGTCTCCCCATCTCAGCTCCCTTAGGATTGATCAGTTCTGTTGTATATCCCATGAGATCCCAAAGCGACACCCTGGTGCTACCCTGCCTCTGATGTCTGCAGGAAAATGACAGGTACTGTCTCAGATATTGTCTCTGAGGACTTTACAGCCATGGACAGTTCATTGTCATAGACAACAACTTCTTGCAAGGCTGTCTAAATACTTCAGCTTTGTTTGCTTTATTTTTATTTTCATCTCCTTTTCATCTCCATGTGGTCCATCGAGGAAGCCTAATTAGCATGTCCCTCTCATTTCTTTGTTTTTCTTCAGGCACCTAATACCAATTATTGCCTGTGTTTATTTCCTACTGTTTATGTCCCAGGCATGTTAAAGAAGGATGACTGTCAGCAGAATTATTAACGTGCCTTATCATCACTTTATTATGCATCTTTTTGAAAGGCTTTGTAATGTGTTTGGTAGTTTACTCAGAAAAATACAGAAGTTTAGAGAAACTTTCCCCTCTATACAAGAAAACAGGGCAGTGCTTTCTGAGATTCATTGCTCTAAAATTTTATCTTCTCAGAAGAATATGAAACATGGAAGACTGAGACCACAGAATCAGGGAATACCCTTATTTCATATTTTATGGTTTTTTAATTAGGGTTTCAATATCTCAGGATTGATATTTTTGCTGTAGCGGGTACCGGCACAGATAGATTTTTTTAAAGTAATTATTCATTATTAGAAGTACTAAATTAATGGTTAATAATAGACTAAATAACATCTTAATTAGCCTGTGCTTGCCAGGTTTCATACTTCTTGAGTATCATATATTACAGAACCAGATACAGAACTCCGAGTTCCAGATTTGTTCAAAAGAATCCCCCTCCTGCTAAACACACACACACACCCACACCCACCATTTTTATGTGGTAATTATACTATTTTACTCTGATACTTACAGTTTGAATACAGTAGAAAGCCAGGGAGAGACTTAGCATGTCAAAACTAGAAAATGTATTAATTATAGCAGCAAGAAATGAGAATAATGAAATACTAGAAGAAATTTTGCTCTTGTTTATTCCAGCACAATAGTTTGTTCTGGTGACTAGTATGTGAGTGTGGCCTATATATATGTGTGTATATATATATATATATATATACACAGAAATATACATTACATTTTATGGACTCCAACATTTGGTTAATGGTTACTAAATCTAGCATTTACAGAGACATTAGGAAGGATGATATTTATTTGCAATTTTATTTCCCTCAGAGTAAAACATGGAATCCATACAGCTGTACAATGAAGATGATTAGAATTGCCAGAAATGAAGGCCTCCTGGGAAAAAAAAATATCAGTAGCATAGTTTAACTACATGAACCATAATTGCATTATTAGCTCTGCTGTGCTCTACCACAGGAAAGCTAATGACATGATTCTGAAGAAGCTTTATAGATTATGGAAAACTATATAACCTCTTGCTCTCCCATTGACAACATAACTCATTTGAGATCCCTGTCATTAAGGGAAGGAAAACTGTCTCATTTTTCATAAACCCTGTGAATATGTCTTTTCATTGATTTTAAACTTTAACTGTATATATGCTCATGGACCAGTAGCTGAAATAACAAATAGCCATTTGCACAACCTTAGCCGTAGCAATATTAGCTGTGAAATGTATTTTCAGTCCCAGTCCAACACATAAATGACTGTTGCAGAAGGAGTGAGGAAGAGGCATTCCCTGCTCCAGGTATGGACTTGGCAGCACCTGGACGGTAGCAAGAGGATTATTTTCATAATAATTACTACATTATATAATTATATATTATTATTATTATCATATTATCATAAACTGACAGCAAAATTAAATGTCTGGGGTTTTTCAGAGTTCTAATTGTACTTACTGTTTAATCAGTGTGCCTACAGTTCACTAGCAGGTGTCCATCTTCAAAGCAGAAGACCAAAGTAATTTTCATTATGTTCTGACAACATGCAACAGTTATTGCCAGTGAGTGACTCCCACTTTGTCCCTCCCAGCCCCCAGGTTGCAAAGACATAAATATATGATAACCATGACTTTTTCAGTAATTACTCTAATAGAAATGTGTAATCAAGGTTATTAAGTCTTGAAACATAAAACGATCCAAGACACAATCTTCAAACACTGGGCCTGGGCGACATCTCCTCCATCACATGACACAAAGCCAACTTGCTCGAATATTTCACTTGAACACATTTGTTCCAGGACTCCTTGGAGACCTGCAACATCCCTCAGGGATTTTTTCTCACTTTACATGTGCACTGATAGGTACCTGTGGGTCTCCCCTGAGTTCTCCACCATACAAGGATCAGCCATTTCCTTTTTCACTGGGAAGGCTTAAAAGTGAATTTGTGAGCTCTGTGGAAACTGAAAGAGAATCAGCCTTGGGGTTTTTCCCAATCCACAGCTCAAAGGTGGGTATAATTCATGTAATCCAGTTTAGGTCTTGGGTCACTTCACCACCCTCCAGGACAGGGCAGCCTGGCCGGGCACTGCCCTCACCCCACAGGGCTTGGACAGGCAGGTCTGCTCCTCTCCTGGCACTGGGGCGCTGCTCCTGCCCTCACTGGCACCATGGGACCATCAAGGGACCATCAAGGGACCGAGGGCACAAGAGGAAAGGCTTGCCTTTAAATGGGACATAGGGTAGCAGAGTAAAAAACGAGCACTAATTCACCAGCAAAGCGTCCTGTCATTATTTACACATTATCTCCTGCATAACTGACTGCTGGGGTGATCCCCACCCTGCAGACCTGTTGTGCCCAGCGCTGCTGGAAAAGGCTTCCTTCCCAGACGCTGAAGGAAGCCTGCACGAAGGGAACTCCCCAGCGGACATTCCCTCCGCACCACGGCGAGGAGAGCCTTGGCGCAGAAGTTCGGAGCCGTGCCCGTGCGTGTCCCCGCTCCCAGCGCTGTCCCGGCCCCAGCGCTGTCCCCGCTCCCAGCGCTGTCCCGGCCCCAGCGCTGTCCCGGCCCCAGCGCTGTC
>VXBC01009562.1:64883-112662 GCA_013399945.1 Ploceus nigricollis
CCCAGCACTGTCCCCGCTCCCAGAGCTGTCCCGCTCCCAGCGCTGTCCCCGCTCCCAGCGCTGTCCCCGCTCCCAGAGCTGTCCCGGCCCCAGCGCTGTCCCCGCTCCCAGCGCTGTCCCGGCCCCAGCGCTGTCCCGCTCCATGTGCGGGAGGATGTTGCCATCAAGCGGCCGCTGCCTCCATTACAGAGCGCTCCCCTCCGGGCCCGCCTCGCCCCGGGGCGATTCCCCACCCTGAGCTGGCTGCTGGGTGAGGGCAGGGGCTCAGCTGCTTCTACATCACTCAAAAACACTTCTGATGCCGATTGCTTTCAGTCTCCAAAAGGGAGGAGGAGATTTAAAGCATCTAAATTAATGGTATCTGACCTATTTATTAATAAAATCCAACCAGATATTTTTTCCTCTCTAGCTGAGGAGCATGACATATAATTCTGATTCTGCTAAGAGAAGGTATGTAGGAAAGCATTGCCCTTAAAGCTGTTGTACATGCTGCCTTACAAACCATAGGGGGCATTCTGTTACCATGGTTTGTTCTTCTCATTTATCAATTTAAAATTATGTTCTGCTATTGTCATATTCATTCAGCTCTCAAAATCTCTGTCTTTACACCAATGTAAGAAATAAATTCAGAAAAATATGTTCTATGTAGTCTGCTGTTTCAAAAGTCCTTTTCAGGACTTTTGACATTCAAAGCACGGGATATGCAGTTTTTGTCTTCAACTTCATTTAGATCTGTTTACGTGCTCTGAAATGTGCAGATTAATCTGTAAAGTGTCATAAATCTGTTACTGAGTGAATGTACAAGGAAAGCAAGGGACTAACCTTCAGGAAGAGATGAAAAAGGTCATTTAACACTCCTGGGCTCTGTACAGCATGAAAGTATTCCCTCATTGTTTACTTGAGAGGAAATGCCACTGCAGGCTGCACCAGCTAACAGGTCTCTAAACAGTGCCTTCCACAAACCTTTCCCAGGCTGTGCCCCAGCTCAGCTCCCACAGCCAGGGCCAGGTGTCCACGGAGGGAGGGTGAGGTGCTCATGGCTACAGGTGCTCCCAAAGCACAATTTATAACCTTTGCATGCTTGCTGCAGTAAGAAGGTTTGAGGATCCTGTAAACAGCAGAAAGAAAGGTAATTTCACAACTGGCTCATAATTTTTGCTTACAGGAATTATCTTTCAGGAAGCAAGAAGGAAGCCTTTAAAGCATAAAAGTCACTGTGATTTAGCCCAAATTTAGGTAAAAAAAAAGCAGGCATTAATTAGCAGGCTTTGTGTTGAATATAAACTTATTTTAAACTTAGTCTGACAGGAAAAGGTTAATTGAAGAACAGATCCTCATCTTGTTTCTTTTATTAAGAAATATAGAAAAAAATGAAGATTTTGTAGGTTGTTTTAACAAACAATATTTAGACCACTTCAGAATAAATAGCAACCTCTCAGGGTGAGATTTGATACCCTCTATTGTATTAAGAGATCTGCCCAGTTCCTTGTTCAAATAAAGGCTTGCCAAAACAAAAACCAGGAGCAATGGACAAAACCTAAAGTATTAGATTGTAAAATGGCACTGAGGTTTGGGTTTTGCAAGGAAAAAAAATGAAATATCAGCCACTATTATTAAGAATCTTTAGGAAATTTCAAGTTTTTAGTATTCATAAATTCACAGCTTATTATAGACTGTGATCCTGGGAGGAAGGATAATATAATGAGAAAGGCAGGAACGTTTTGTGGTGAAATGTATTTTTCTGAACCACTTCTAGGAAAAAACTAACAATTTGATTCTAAGGTGGTTCTCCAGAACTGCACTCTGTGATTAATTTTGAAAGAGCTGGCATTCCATCATGCCATCCAGTTTCTCTCCTGCTCCTTTCAGCACAGAGATCCCTCAGATGCAGAAAGGATGCACTGATACTTCGTGGTCTCACATCACATCTCAGCCACTAAATGCTGCCAAAAAACTTCTGTTGAAGAGAACAAAGCCAGCTGCACCTAACAGCAAACAGTGCCTGAAATCTCTCATAGAAGGAAGGTGTGGGTCTGTACTGACAGCAATCATCCTGGGTTTGGACAGCTCACAACACAAAACCGTGAGGCAGCACTGAACAGGCAGCAGAAGACAACCTCTCGTGCAGGAAGGGTGCCAGCTCCAGGAGCACTGGGAAAGTGCTGCTTGTGCTGCACACAGTGGTTGAACAAGGGGAGAGTTCAGCGCTCCTGACACCTGCAGAAACACTGTCCAGAGAGAGAAAGGGAGATGGGGCCATCTCATTTTGTAATATTAGTAGAATACTTGCCTAATTACAGAGAGCCTGTGGCAGCTGCAGGTGGAGATTTATCCTTAGGTTTCCCATTCCTCTGAATGGAAAGCAGCAGGGGCTGGGCTCTTGGCATCCCGTATAATGGCAGACACTTCAAGCAATTACCATGCCCTAGGCCCCCATTTTAATTCTGGGGAAAGGATATGGATTCACCTAGTGCCAGTTTTAGGGCTGTATTCTTTATTTTCAGAGATGTCACAGGACAAAGAGGAGATGAGCATGGAACTCAAAATCCCTAGGACTGTTGGCTATACAGACCTGGTTTCTGGAATTTTCCCTTAAGATGTATTCCCTATTGAGTGTTTTTTACATGAGATGGTAAAAGAGACCTGTGCCATTTAAAATTCAGGACTCTAAAATACCAGCAAGTGCAAAGACAACTGTTGGTAGTTTGAAATAATAATATATGTCTACAAAAGCCTTCTTTGTTATTTTATTTATGCCTCAATTATATCACTTCTAAAAACACAGTTTGGAAAGAAGGGCACAGCTCAGTGCATATCCTTTCACCTCCTTCATGCATATGAGTACACAAAATTCACCTCAGGGTCAGAAATCAAATGGTTATTATGGCTTCAGAAGGAACATCACACATGCCGTGCTCTGTGGTATCTCACAATACAGTCTCTTCATCTCCTCAGTTACCATCCACTCTTTATTAATAAGCAGTGAGCTCAAACAGAACAAAGCTTTAATCCTATACTTCTTTTGAGCAGGATGGTGTGCTATCCTCACTTGTTACAGCCTTCTCTTAGTGGTATCCACATACCATATACTTACAGTGATATTTACTTTCTTTTCATTTCCATTTAAGAGTATATTTTCCACATTTACCCTGGTGTATTTTAATCACTTGTTGAGCAATGCTATCACAGTCTGACTGCCTTGGTCTTACCATGCTTGGTGAGCTGCCAGAGCTTCCAGCAGTAACAAAAGCCAGTTGCAGCCATTCCTATTATTCTGGCTGCCACTAGGAAAAGCTGGCAGACTCACTTTGTCACTTTTGCAGCTGGGTGGCATTTATGAGGTGTGTTTCATGTTTTCACAGCACTAACTTGCATCACAGAAAAGCACAAAACTTTAATTTTAATTGGAATGATCATAGGTATCATTCTTGCCACTGTATATTACATTAAGTTAATGAACTCTGGGAGATACACTTGAACACCTCGTCGCCATCAGCCCAATTCATTACAAACCTTATGCCTCATTTACATGGGTTCCTGGGTTATTTTACTGGGGATGGGGAATATGCATCCACTGTTAGCAGCTCAACTTTTTTTCTCCAACTCACAAATTATTACTTCTGACAGGCAGTCTGAGGTGACAGGGGAACCAAAGAAGCATAAAAAGAACATACAGCACCCTAAATCAGTACTGTACATTCAGGATTGGATGCTAACTATGAAGGAGGCATACCATAAGGTTTTGCAAAGGTGTTGGTTTGTTTTTTTTTTTTTCTGGGGGGGGGTGTGCAGGGTGGGAAGGTTTGTGTGGTTTTGGGTTTTCTAATCCTTTTACTTGTACGTTTGTCATGGGAGAGTGAGACAGCTTTTCCTACCATTCAACAGGACTCTGCAATTGTTCTTTCCAGCAGACTCCATGCACAGGAGGGAGGGCTCCTACCTTGCAGCTTTTGGTTCTTGTTTTCCTGCCCCCCTTCTCCTTAAAGCTCAACTTGATTTAAAAAGAAAATAATCACAGCTGGTTTAGAGTTAAAATTAGCTTGAAGGAAAATGGAGCATCTCAAAAAGAAAAAAGGAAAAACCGCAGAAAAGTCACGCTCCCTACAGCTTTGTCTGAACAATCACTTCCATGAGTTGACTTAAGAATTCTCCCATCTCATTTTACTGTTGTGCCATATATAGGAAGCTACTTCTGAATGAGAACACACCTGTGTACTTTTATTTACTGTAGCTGAGACTGTTAATGCTTTAGAGCTTGGTGTAAGGCCATTCCAGGGACAGGAGCAATGCTCTTTTCTCTGCCTGCTTTTCCTTGGAGTTGTCAAACAGTCCACCTAGAAACTCTTTGTTCTTGCATAGCTTATTATTACTTCATGCATTTTTCTTTTTTTATGAGGCCAGAAAACAGCAAAGATTTTGTAGCTTTCATCATTTTTACATATGCTTGTAAAAAAGTGAGCATTTAAAAAATACAACTGTGGAGAAACTCAAAGCTCCAAGGGAAAATTCAAAAACTGCTCTTTTTTTGAAAGAGCAGCTCCAGAGAAACATGCACAAAGTATAAAAACCTCAAATTTCAAGGTCTCTTTCATCAGAAAGCCTCACTCAAGCCTGTGGTGGGACAGAATTAACAGGTAGCCCATGCGGTAATTCTTAGTAAGTCTGTCTGGGAAGACGATGAGTAGAACATACAGATCCTGATGACAGCATGCATCTAGAAAATAGCTCACATTAACTAAAGCTGGCAACTGTAAATCAGCCAAAGAATATTTTGTTCCCAAAACCAAGAATTTTCCTTCTAGTTTAGTCAACTCAGGCATTGTCTTCTGATTTACACATAGCCATGTGATATCACTTTCTCCTCATTAGCCACTAATACATTAAAAGTGGACAATTGTAATTAAGATCATCAAAATTCCCATTACAGTACGGATCACATCTCTCTGTTCTAAGGATGAACAAACCGCAAAACCCAGAAGCTTTAAAAGACCTCAAGCTCTTATCACAACTCCCAAGTTATATGAAAGCTGAAAAATTTGTTGTGGGAGAAAAATATATTCTCTGGTGGAAAGCAGTGCAGTGTTGAGAGCACGTATCTGTGCCCATGCAGGAGGCACATTCCTGGTGCCCATTCCAGGCCTGCAAGGACTGATGCAGGAGGTGAGTGCTGTACAGAACCTTGAGATATGTGAATGAACACCAGAGACACTGTACCTATACCCAAATCTCAGCTGCTGTCAAGTGCTCTGTCATCCTGAAGGTGACTCAGGCAATCTCAAAGGACAGAGATTTCAGCATATTTTGACTTCTGCTAATCTTACCAGTGAGGCAACACCAACTTTTAATTCTCAAAAATTTCTTTTCTATCTGCCCACTCTTGCCCCCTTTGCAAGTTTTCTACAATGAGAAGATGAGAATATTACTTGGTTGTAAGAGAGTGGGTGGATAAGAGAAAAAAAAAATATTAAAATGGATGATGTGAATAATTAAAACCACTTTTCTATCTCCTGAAGGAACAGAAAGCACAAAGATGAAAGTGAAGTCGCTTGTTTTATGAGTCGCCTGGCCAATCAATACCATCCGTCAGCAGCAACTGTATAAACACATCCCCTCAGCAAAGCCTTTGTAGAGCCACCTGCACCCTGATCTGGACTGAACCCCAGTGACATTTCAAACATTCTCACGAGAAGTTTTCTTCATTCAGTGACTACAACATACTGCCTGGCTGAGCAAATTACTGGAACATATGCAGTGGTAGTTTAGGATTTTCAAGCAGGGATTTGAGTTGTTGGCAGTTTTTTCTAACCAGTGCTGCTTTTTAACATTTGAAACCCCATATTCATTTCCATCCATGTCCCAAACAGATTTGACAAAACTTCTGCACACTTTGCAGCTTGGCTCACAACTGCCAAATTCCCCAAGCACTGTAAATCAGTTTAGCAGCACTGAACTTAATGGAGAGAGGTGAATTCAATCTAGCTGAGGATTTAGCTATTGCATTTTATAGAAAAAAAAAGGTGTCTTGAGCAGTTATTTATGATTGGGCTACCAGGTTTATTTGGTTTCTGCAATGTGTTTGACAGTATCATAGGAGTGAATTGTCACTGCAGTAAGCAGGGGGTTATACATACAATTCTCATTAACAGTAGTATTTTTCTGGGGATTTTGCAATGCCAATGCCACCTAATCAGTCCTAGCTTTCATGCTTCTGCATGCACAAAGCAGAAGGAATAGGACTTAAGGAAGGTGAAGTGAAATTACTATGCCAAAAAAAATCCCATCCTGATTTCATTACTGAACTTCACAATCCCCAAGCAATGTGAACCATGATACTTAATGACATTTTATGCTGAATTCAAGGCAGTCATTACCTTAACCAATCTGCTCTCAGTCTCCAGGTTTGCCCTATGGAATGTTTCCTTAATATAGACTTTTATATAAAAGCTCTATTTTGAAATTCTATTAAAAAGTCCATCTTTACGTTAAACTTCTGCCAAAGGAAAATTTATTTATTAAAGATACCATTTACTCTTCTGTTTAGGCCTGAAATCAGCAGGTGTTTTTCGATTTCTTCAATGATCAAAAAACATAACCCACAACTGCTTTACTGCATGTGAATAAAAGGGAAAAATCACTTTGGTTCAGTCTCCTCCTCATATTTTTTCCAGGGTGCTATTTAATTTTGCTCCATTCTCAAATTGTGTAGTGGGTGTCTAGAATCAGGGTAATTCAGTGTACAAAGGAAGAACAGAAATGAGAGCTGCGGCAGGAGTGATGTAAGAAGTATTTCCTGCTAGCATTTTTACTTTCCTCTCTGCCCAGTTGTATACATGGATAGTGGTGCCGTGGATTCACCAACATTTAACTTCTTCTTACACAATATTGGCAAATTCCTCACCAAAACTTTTCAATCAATTGATTCTCAGGTACTAAATAGCATTGTCATTGACAGATCCTCAAAGGAGATGACATTACAATACCAACAGTGACACTGGAACATAGAGGGGACAGGAACCCAAGGAAAGAACACAGGCAGATCTACCAAGCTTTCATGTGAAACTTCCAGTATTTCTTTAGCTCAGTCATGAGACAGCATTCATTAGTCAGTTCTCTCTCTGCCATCAAGACTGGGAGAAGGAAAAAAACAAGCACAACCAAACTGTGAAAACAGTAATTCAGAATCAATCTTGGCAAAGGAAAAGGGAAAATTTCTTCACCTCCCCGAAGATGAAACAAGCAATGAAGTATGGCAGCAAAGTTCCATAAATGAGATCTGTTATTATGATAGAAACTGCTGTAGTTTCACAAAGCAGACAAAATATTTGATAATACATCTCCTGCTTCCTAAAAATGTGTAGTTTCACTGAAATTGAAATATTCCAAACAAAAGCTTGCACAAAGCGATATGCAGCACATCTCATATATTTCCATGGGAAATATTAAAGGAGTAAAAGGGGTTGAAGAGCATAATGAGCATGACAGAAAATTTGTTTTTCCAGTAAAAGCTAAATGAATTCATTGTCAATACAGTGAGATTATGAAGCTCCACACAGACTAGTTAGGCAACCCTATGTGCCTTGCCTACACAAAACTTTTAGTGCAGTAACCACCTAATAATTCATTGGTAGATGTGTCAAAAAACAAACAAACAAACCCAAAACAAAATACCCCTATAGGCAGAATATGTTAAGTCTCCTCATAAATCAGTAATTATCTTTCTCAGTGCACTTCCCAGAACAGAACAGCATTACTGGAAGCAGTGGCTAAGCAAATACCCCACATTCCAGCCTCTTTCTGACCTTACCAAAAGTATAATACAGCATCACTGTTTGTTTGCTTTTTTTTTTTTTAGATTTTTTGCTTGCAAAAATACCGTGAAAACGGCTTATTCAAGTTGAGAACAGCTTGTATTTTGGCCGGGGAGTCTTTGAGCAGTGGCCATCTCTTTATCCAGGACGGTGCTCACCTGTGCCAGCGCACAGCGGCACACATGGAGAGCCTGATTTGTTCTGCTGTGGGGTTGGATGGCAGAAACAGCACTGGCTCCAGAGGAATATTTTCCTGCAAAACCTATTCTTAAGATTCCACTGCAGAGCTGAGGAGTGCTCAAAATCTTATGTTCTTCTAATGAAATAAAATAAGCATCAGGAAAAAGCACTGAAATATATTTTTAAACCAGAATTAATTCAAAGGTGCTGCTGTCAAGATCATACACCACATAATACAGAAATGTGTCTTAGCTGATCACATCCCACTGTAGTATAAAATAATTTTGAAAAGGCACCTTTTTCTGTCACCTTGTCTGAAAAGCTTTATGTATTTTATTTGTATGCAAGTGAATGGCAGTTTATTGTGTCCCAGGGGATGAAGTATTAATGATCATTTGCTCCCTGCTGTGTGGCCTGTCATAATTTTGAAGAAAGACTGACAGAAGTAACAACCAATCAGTCTGGTAATACTCACCTGACAGTGGCCTCTCAGTCCCTTTTAACCAAGGTCCTTTGCCAAATCCTTAGGTAATTTTCATTTTAAAAACACAATTTTTGATAGCATCTGCCAATTGCTAGATAGGAGCAGACTAAACAAACTGAATATTTCTTTTGTGCAGCTGTCAGACTTCTATCTCAGCAGGTGTTTTCTGGAAAAAAAGACTTCCAATCTGAAAGCCCATTTTGGTCAGCAAGAATCAATCTCTAAAACATTTGGCAATTTGTTATATCAATATCTTAACGTGGTGAATTCCTTGCAGCATATAAGAATTAAATCCAGTTCTGACAAGTAAATAGAAGGCAGATTTTTTTAAAATGATAGTACAAAGTCAAATGTCAAAAAATCCCACAGATTTATACAATGTGTTGTCATTCATTTCTCTCTGCAATGCTGCCTGCTTCATTTTACCTCAAGGCTTGTGGAAAAACCCAGATAAAGACAGTTGTTACCAACTCTGACATGGAAATAACCCTACATTTTATTAGTCATTTTATATCTACAGCCTCACGGTAGATGCACTCTGAGCTATTAAAAAAAGTTTCAAGGAAATGATTTCTGAGTGTTTGCCGAGAACAAGGTACAGATTATTATGGAGAAGATTAGCAGATGTTGGTACTGACAGGCAGTTGCCATGTCCCCCACAAAAAGAGCTGTGCTCCTTTCCAAGCAACTGCTTTTCATTCCTCTTCACACTGAAACAATATGGAGTCCCAATACCCCTGCAATCTGTCTGAAAGCTAAATACTGGTATAACTGATCTTGGTGAAAATTGATATTGGGGAGGAGAGAAATTAAAAATGTGTGCGTGTGTATGTATATGTATGTGTGTGTGTGTCAGTGATCCCTGCACATCAGCTTGAGGCAAACCCTGCCTCCTGGGTGACAGATAGGTTGTGACAAGGTGTGACACAGCTGATGGACCCTACCTGGAGGAAGCAGCATCACCCACTCCCTTCCCAGGGCGTGCTTCTCAGACCTAACGACAGCCAATATCACTCAGGTGTTGCAGCAATAACATTTTGATGGAAATTAAATAGATACATTGCATCAAAGGCATTTGTATAAATGGCATAAGAAAGGGAAAGAGACTTGTTTGCTGCCTGCTGTTCTTTATATGCAAATCTTAATATATTACACGGCAACATACTTGCCTTCCATAGCCACATAAATGTTTTACTGTTTTATGAGATGTTTGCAATAAATGTGATTGATGATGATTTTTTTTTCATAATTGCCTATTAGAAATACACTATTTTGGTGACAAATCCTTAAGGGATATCTCAGTTTCAAAACTGAAGAGAATGAGAGGTACCTGTGCTAGGAATGGGGTGGTGCTGCTAACAAATGTCAAAAGGCACATTCAATCTGCTGGTTAATTTTACTCATACATTTCTTTAAGCTTGTTAGCATCCTTTCCAGGTTTACTGAGTTTTGCATTTCAATCAGATACAAAGATATATAAAAATACTGCTACCGTACCTTAGGGCAGGCAAATAGCTTTAAGCTACACACACAAATAGTCACAAGGGTGAATAGCTATAATTATATTGGAGTGCATCCAAGAAACCAGCTATTCTGTTTATACTTCTTGCCTCTTTGAATTTATGTGCACTTCAAGCAAACATACTGTAAACTGATTTTAATACTAAAAATGTTGACCTTAGTATTACAGCTTCTTGACTATTTTTCATAAGATTGCTGTTGTGCTGGAAAAGATGTAAATGTCTGGATAAAAATTTATAGCAGGAAAACTGGACCATTTGTAAAATAATCTTGGATATCACTAATAGTTACTTTAAATGCAGGAATGTTAAAGATCTTAGCCCTACAGATTTGAAACCACATCCTGTCCTGAGCAATTCTGAAATTGATAGAGGTGCACAAACAGAAAGAAACCAACTCTATTATGCTGAGGTACACAGGCATTTTGAAATCCTGGGTATCTGTGGGTTTCTTCCAGCACAAGCCACATCAGAGCGTGGAGACAGCTGCACGAATGCTCTAAAGGTCATACATGGATTTGCACTCATTAGTGGCCCTTGTAATTTATTTGTCAGAGGTTTGGCTCCATTGTTTACATTAGACCTCTCACATACATTAAGGAAGTGGCAGGAAAGCAGGACTATAGCTGTTGGCATGAAAAATATGAATTATCTTCCCGGAGTATATGCAGCTATATCCCTCTTATCCATATCCTGTCCACATAAAATCAAAGTAGCAGCATAGGCGAGCTTATGTTTGTGTGGTGCTGCTGAACCCACTCCCAGCCACAGCTTTGCTTTGGCTTCTGTGGGGACTTACAGCTCTGGTTTTTGCAGCATTAAGACATGAACAATGAGAACTCTTTTTGTACCACTTTGAGTTCTAGCAAAATTGCCAGGGATACACTGTTACTGATGAAAATGCATCATCCACTCATTAGCAGTGCCCACAAAATATCAGTAACGTATCAAGGAAATCAACTGGCAAATATAATACTCAATAAGTATGCAAATAATCACTTAGGACAGAAAAATCTTCTGCAACATTAACTGACAAAAAATTAATTTGTTATCATTTATCAAGATTTTCAAATACATGCATGGTACAATGGACTTTTTTGAGTTAAATTATAGGAAACAAAAATAGCAATTGTAAGCTAGTAAATGAATGGAACCAAACCCAGGACTTTCGCATCTGTGAATTATTAGTCCCAGATTTCCATAACAATACATTTTTTTCTTCTAGGTTAATTGAATTAAGAGGAAATTTGTCCAATTTTTTGCCAAATAAATTAGATTTAATATATTAACTTGGGAAGACATCAGAGGAAATTTACTGGGTTCATTAGGCTTAGGAAATTAAGTTACAGAAAATTGTGCTTCCTTGTAATGGACTTAAGCAGGAATATTTAGCAGTCTGCCAAAGATACACATTTCTCATACAAAATAGATATCTTATAATCTGAAAGAGCCACTACTTCACAGCACCTGCAGTCATGATTTGTAATGGAAAGATTACTCCTACTTCTAAAACACCTAGAGAACTCTACAGAATGGCAAACAACATTAATTACAACCACAAAAATGAACTACTTGCCCATTATTAGGGGTAATGGCAAGGGGAGGTTACTCTGAATAACCAAAAAACTTGGGTAACCTGCTGGAGACATCCCAGACAGACACTCCAGATGGGGCAGTGGCTGCATTATCCCCTGCTTAGCTGTGCTCACCCTCAGCACCACCCAGGGAGGGCAGGGAGCTCCCAGTCCAGTGCCCAGCCTGGCCTCTGTGTGGCTTCTCCGAATTCACAAGAAGTTAATCCACAGCCCAGACAGATCTCCCATGATAAGAGTATGTACTGAGGTACAGAGGTGCCAATTCATGGCTTGGGAGGCTTGGGATATATTCTGGTGGAATGCAGGTGTGCCCAGGAAATGTAGGACAACAAGCACAACACTTCATGGAAGTGCTCCTACAGCACTACCTTGAAGCATTTTCCAGTGACTAGTTAAACAAGGTGTTCACTCCATAATTCCACACAGAGAGAAGCCTAGGCAGAACTATTTTGTAGAAATTCCTTTGTGAATACATTATCTCCTATTAAAAAATAACCATGTCAAAGAAATGAGAACAGGTAGGAAATAATCTTCGTGTCTTGTAAGGAGGGAAGGACCAAACCCTTTTCCAAATGAGCCCAAGGTGGAAGCCCTCCCCTCCTGTGGTTGTATCCATGGCTGTGACAGCCCAGAGCTATTCCTAATCTGGATCAGGTCAAGGAGCTCAGTATCCTATGTGGTTACAGCCATTTCTGACAGCTCAGAGGGTACAAGAGGAGAGACATTAAAACCTCTCAATCTTATCCCCAACCTGAATAGGAAGAGAAGAATTTAAGATGCTGAGTTCTCCTCCTGAGCAGTATGACACAACCACCTGGGTTGTGACCTTTTAGGAGAGCACTGTCAAGTCTCATTAAATTCCATCCTAGAGGTACAAAGATTTTCCAAAAAGTATTGGCACAACTGTACCACATTCCTACGAATGCTTGATGTTTGAAAAAGTTACCTCTATGGCATGAAATTTTAAAAAGGATTAAAAAATTCCGAAATAGAACAGCCTTCACATGAAACAGAAACTAAAAAGGTTTGTCATGATCACCCTTAATTCTAACAGGAAGGATATTGCTCAATATGAGGTCCTCCCTACCAAAGCAATTTATTCTGTCCACATGAAGACTGATCTGAGTGAGAGGATAAAGTGGCAGCCTCCTCATGATATCACATGCATAGTTAAAACTCAGGTGAAATGTAGTCTAGTTTGTAGATAAATTTGGCCAAAATACCACAAAATAAAAACTTCTATTGGCAAAAAGGCACCAAAAGTTACAACAGTAATTTCCTAATCTAAACACTTTGATAAATTGGGATCACACAATCACTAAAAATCTATCCAGAAAGAGCACTGCAGACTCCACAGAAAATCCTCAGTCACCACTGCCTAAATTCACCCACCCAAATTCAGTAACCAGTGTTGGTTCCAAAGCAGAGAAAGACACAGCTTTTTCAGAGGGAAAAATAAAACCAACTCCCAGTAACTGAGGGGCCTTATAGCAGACCTTCTCAATGGCCCTTGAATAGCAAGGCTGCTCTGGAGCACTGCTGCAGAGACTTGCAGCAAAAAGGAATGGAGCAAGACAGACCTGTACCACTGCACTTGGGTCAGTGTTTGTGGGCAAGCATCCCTTTCTTCCAGGGATATATCAACTGAAGTAACTGGAGTTGTTACTACTTCCCTGCTCTTTGCTTTCCTTTCTTTACACAAATTGTCTTTTGCATCTTATTGCTCTCCCAGTTAGCAAGCAGATAATTTGATTTGCAGAAGAACGCACAGAGGACTCCTTAAGTGGCTTATTCCAACCTACTGGCACTAAGAAAACAACACTTCCATGGGCAACCTCAGCTCCCAGAAAGGTTTGTATGATCTTGCAAGAATCAAGCACATAGCACTTCATCAGAGGTGCATAAGATGGCATTTAAAGAAGTTAATTGAGCCATGGGTTTAAAATTCTTTATTTGGTAATAACCAATAACAATAATTTGATGATTGAGACATTCTGGTATGTCATACTGGTGTAACTGCTAAACAACAGAGCAGCAGAAATGTGGTTTGGGAGGACTCCTTTTTTCTTGTCTCCCTCAGCAGTATTTCTAAATTATGTTTGTATTTTCATCCTATTTTCATCACTGCCTTTAAGCATAGGCTGCTGGATGTAACCTCTGAAATATTTGATGATATCTAGAAGGGTCTGCTTAAGGAGATGAACAAAAATGGGTGAGAATTTCTGGCTTCCTTTCAAATTCTGGCATTTGAGAACTAACATTTGAGAAGAATAAAATGAGAGGCAACAAAGGTAGTAGAATATCCCTTATGGTTGTAGGCTCAATTCAGTCATATTCCACAGATATGCTTTTTTATTTTAAATAAATTGATTGTATGGCTAGAATGCACAGGGCTGGCAATATTTTTATATTTAAAACTACTTCACCCAGCAAATAAAAATTATTTTAGATCTATAAGGATGTAAGAGCATGTGTAACAAGGGAATGGGATTTTCTAGGAAGGCAACTAACTAAGTAGAAGTGAAGGCCAAACTCTGGCGTGAAGCTCTGCAATCCTCTTCTTCTGTTATATTTCTCTTAAAAGGCTCAAAAGAGTCAAGATAACACAAGCAGCTTAGCAACCAGGACTATCCCTACTAGGATATCCTAGGATATTTGACCATCCTAGGGCAAGGATGCTGCTGCTGATTTCCTCCCCTTCTTCTCCTGTGTCTAATGATTCCCTTCCCCACTTCAAAAGGACAAGGGTCTAAAACAAGTATCTGGACCACAAATAAGCACCAGGAGGCTTTGTGTGATTCCCTAGTGTCTTGTGCTCAGATAACAAATAATGGGCAAAGAACAGCCCAAAAAAGGGAAACCAGCATAGGGTTGCATTTTATAATGGGCTGTATTTTGGAACCAGACAGGTACAAACTCTTAAACTGGAAGACTGCTCAAGTAAATTATGATGTGCATTGAACTGGCTCTTTGAAGAATATCTCCTGTCCCATCTACCACAGAGGGAACAGGTTCCTTCCTGCTTCTCTGATCCCAGCTGAGAGACAAAGTTTTGTACCTTGCTTAAGACACCCAGTAAAGAACTTTGTTACTTTTTCAGCTAAAAACTCAAAAGAAGGTGCATGCTTACAAGTGCCAGTTGCACTGCTGAACTTTGCGAAAGGCTTGCTTGAAACTGCTTAAAACACCAGCTTCATCCCATATAAAATATCAGCTCTTCAGCATTTACTCCTAAAGCTTGTACAGCTGAGACTTTGACCTTAGTGGAGCAGATGGTGTACATGGCTTAGCATATATTTCCAGGATCCACAAAAATGAAAAGCACACTATCGTATGAACTTTTTTATTATTACCCCTTGAGGCATCAGTGCTTGGTTAGGGAGAAAAACAAGACCTAAAGATTCAAATTTTCTAGATGTTTTAGGGGTGTCCTAGAATATATACTGCAGACTATAAAACCATTCTTCACATTTGATAAATACACTTAGAAGTGACCATCTGGAAATTATCAAAATTCACAGGAACTAGAAAATATATACACAGTGTGGTTTCATTATTCCCCACACTCCCACATTAACTCCCATATTTAGAAAGACAGAAGCGCTCATTTATTTATTTTTAAAATTCTTGAGCAGATTAAACTCTTAGAGAGGATGACTGGAAGAAGAATATAATGAACCAAACCAGACAATAGGGCTTTTCTACTCTTGGCCATCTCCTCCCCCTTCCTGTACCATGTCCCTATTACACAAACAAATGCCACTGTCCCCAAATGCCACTGTCCCCCATACACTAAACACAGGCTGTCCCCAAATGCCACTATCCCCATGCCCCAGGAATTGCCTGTCCCCAGATGCCCCTGTCCCCATGCCCTGGGTACAGGCTGTCCCTAAATGCCACTGTCCCCATGCCCTGGGAATAGCCTGTCCCCAAATGTCACTGTGTCCCCATGCCCTGGGTACAGGCTGTCCCTAAATGCCACTGTCCCCCATACACTAGACACAGGCTGTCCCCAAATGCCATTGTCCCCATGCCCTGGGTCCAGCCTGTCCCCAAATGCTGCTGTCCCCATGCCCTGGGTACAGNCTGGGTACAGGCTGTCCCCAAATGCCACTGTCCCCATGCCCTGGGTCCAGCCAGTCCCCAAATGCCACTGTCCCCATGCCCTGGGTCCAGCCTGTCCCCAAATGCTGCTGTCCCCATGCCCTGGGTACAGCCTGTCCCCAGATGTCACTGTCCCCATGCCCTGGGTACAGCCAGTCCCCAGATGCCGCTGTCCCCATGCCCTGGGTCCAGCCTGCCTCACAAGACATCGTCATCCCGGTGAGCTCAGTCTGACACTTTGCCCATGCAGCTCCAGCAACCCGTGGCCTAATGAAGGCTCTGCTTTTTCTCCCTCTAATTATCACATCTTTATTGACATGCAATGGGAGGCATGACTCAACCTCCCCACTCCAGCACTCTCCTAAACGTTTTTTCTTCTGAGGTTTACAAAATGCCTGGCACTATTGCAAAACATCAGCTAAGCCAGTGAAAAGTATAATTTCAGTTTGGGGCTGTCTTTTACTGGAATGAAAAAAAGACCAACAGTTTTCACACAATTACCTTAGGCCTGTGGGGATTGATTCATTAAAAAATAACTTTGTGGCTTCCATGGTTTGATGCCAGTAGAATCATTAAAATAATGTGTCTTATATTTCTTAATATGAGAATTCTCATTAACATGATACATCCACTATTACCATATTCATCTCAAATTCAGTGCCAACAATTTCCAGAGTGACTTCCCATATAAAAAGGGTGATTGGAGAACTAATAATTGAAACAGACATTAACGAAGACAGTTTGATTATTAATAACCAACCTGGGCACCTTCCTATGGTAGTTTAAGCATGAATTGATTTTCTACCTGTAACATCTATTTTTCTATGAAACTTTGAAAATAAATCAAGAGAAGCCAAAACAGCTACTCTAGGTCAAAGTATATGAAAAAAGTTTTTTCCTACTTTTATTTTACTCTTTAAAGGAAGACTGAGTATTTCAGGTAGTGTACACAGAGTAGCTTTGCTTAAGATGCAGTCTCAAGGTTCTGTAAATTTTTAACAGTGCCCTTTATAAATGTTTCAGGGCTATAGAAATGAGACAGGCCTATAAGAAGTTTAATGGGTCCCTGTTTAGCCATTTGTAATGGGGATTTAACTGCTTTGTTTGTGAGCTTCAGCCAAGAAAACAGATTACCTTCATCAAGTACTAATACTCCAGAGTCAATCTAAACTCTGCTCAGCTATGGAAAGGTATCATGGGATGTCAATAAGTATTATAAACACTAATCCAGCAAACCTGTCAGCTGCTTTATAAAAAAATATTATATCTAAATTCAAGCTCCAAGTTCAATACTGCTCTTCCATGTCCAAAGCCTTTAAAACACTGTGATGGATCATCAGAGGCACATTTCAAAACATTCCAGTCATAATTTAAACCCTTGCAGGGAAAGTGATGTTCTCTCAGCAGTGGCAAGATAAAGGCATGCATTAAAGATTAACTAAAATAACAATTTTAAGGCCTCAGAAATGACATCATATCCACCATTTCCATCAGAACAACTCCCTCCCCATATTTTTTGTGTCCAGCTCACAGGAATGAAGCTGTTGCCAGCAGAGTGTAGAACCACTGCTCAGCCCAGCCAGAGCACCCATGGGCAAGTCCATCCAGGATTTATTGACACCACTCCCTGTGAGTCCCCTTGATGTTGCTACAATCAAATCTTAGACACAGTACATGGGAGTCAAGAACAAAAGTCTGCCTCAGCCTCCTCTCCAGACCTACTTGCACAAGGACAAAGAGACTGTGCTTTGCTCCTCCACACCCTGGGAAAGCCAGAGCAGGCTGCAAGGAAAGCTGGTGCAGGATGCACTCAGAGCCTGTGCTCAGAGGGGACAGTGGGGCAGAAACCCAGGAGCAGCACAAGCCAAGCCAGCTTTATCCACAGGACCCTTCCAGCAGCAATCATGTCACCCCTGCTTTTGCCTTGTGGACTACAAATTCCCATTTCTCCTTCAAAAGTTGCTTTTCCATAAACCGAGCAGAGGAATGGTTCATAGCCAGCAATCTTATCTTTCCCTAACACAGCTAATCCATTTGGGGTGAGAGAGGAGCTCGGGGCTGGGTGGCAAGCTGCTGCAGCACCTCTGCCACCAGGACTGCTCCTGGCAGAAGGCACCATGGGCAGCCTTTGCTGAGGTGCTGCTGGGGCACAGGCTCAGCCTCTGGGGGAGCTGAGCAACCTGATCCAGCAAAACTCTTGAGGGTCTGCTCAGCTCACCTTGTTTTCCCATTGACTTCAGACAGACAGCAAATGTGTCTTAGCAGCCTCTTAGACCAGGGACAACATCATTGTGCTTTGGCAGATGGAGCCCAGCCAAAGAAATTCTGCAGTGCTGCTGCAGAAATATCCTTTCTTCAGTGCTTTCAATCCAGTATTTTTATGACCATTAAAGAAAAAAAAAAAAAGAAAAAATGAAAAATTAGGGAAGTAACATCTCACAGGCTTTATCCTTCAGTTCCACCTCTTTACCAAAAATAATTATTTACTAAATATTTGTAATGGCATTATCATTTTCCTAAAACAAGCTCTGTTCTCAAAAAGTTTGGGAACATATAGCTGGCTGCTGTAATATAACTGTCATACTTACTACATGTTGTGTGCTTGGTAGTAAATATTCCTATGAAGAGGAATGTTCAGTGAAGAAAAAATCATAAGAGTTATACATGATTGGCATATGGAAAATATAAACAGAACACCATTTGCATAAGAGTACATTAGGAGAATTTCTTTTATGTTTATTCAACAAATGTTTCCTAAAAGGTTTTCCTCCAAACCAAGCAATTTAATTTTCTTTTTAATGTTATTCTCAGTGGTTATAAACTTAATTAGCTTCTTAAGCTTCACATTTATTTGCATTTGAGATAAATGTAATCTCTTCTTGGTATAACTTTTTGAAATCAAAATATGGACTAAAAAGGTGCAAGTTTGATTAGTGGAACAGATACTGTAGCAAGTAATCATAGCAATGAGATGTTAATTGGTGTCTGGGTGGTTCTATTCATAGCAACAATAGGCCATAATAACACCCGGTGTCCTCTACTGTTCAACAGTATTTTGCCTTCTCATTTATCATACTGACAATTATATTGTTCTTGAATTTCCTGCCTGTCTTAACAACAGAAAGGTATATAAAATGAGTCAGGCATCTGTGATTTTTTTGAGGCAGATGAAATCAGAAGGAATGTACTGTAGTTTAACTCCTCTTTCTTTCTGGAAGTTAGCAACTTGGAACAAGGCTAATATTTTTTTCCACAAATAAATTCTAAATTAATTCTTTTAAAGCTGCATTCAGGTGCATTTTTTTCCTCTCCTGAAAATTGTGCTCCATTATTATTGTGCTCTGTATATCCCCTAACAGACCTAGGAATTGCAGGGTACTTCACCCAAGAGAAAAGGGATCAGGATGTGTCCCAGGGATAGTCCTACTCCCCTTCAAAATAAGCATAGTGAAGGACAACATTTAGGACATGACACAAAATCTCCATCCACCAGCTTAATTGCTACTACTTTTGCTTCTCTCTGGCTGTATTTTCCACCCCTATCATTTTCTTTGTTTGAGCAGAAAAATTTTCACTGTTGAGTTTCTCTGGTTAGAAACTCAACTAGTAGGACTCCTACATTCAGTTGATTTTCAATTAGACATCAAACCATCATTTGTGCCTTAAAGCTTAAGCACATAGGCAGAACAGGTATCCATGCTTGATTTCTGCCCAGTTTTGTGGGTCCAACAGCAACATCATTCATTCCCAGTGGTCCCAGGAGCATAGGAGGAAACATTTGTCCATGGGTGCATGTGAGCAGACAGGTCAGGTCATAGACAGGGCTCTGAGAGGGACAGCAAGGGCAGGATGAAGAAATCCAAGGGTCCAGGAAAGAAGCACCCATGCTGCAGTTGCTCCTTCATTGATATTGTATACTTTAACTTTTCACTCATTATTTTAAACTGAATGTTACTTCTTTCTTTCCTTTCCTCCACTTCCATCTGCAGAGTTTCCAATTATGTGGTCACATTTATGCTCAATTACTTTAATTCCTAGTTCCCCTTGCCTGATATTTGTACAATTTATCTCAAAAATGCAGATTTCTTCATTTAGGTAATTTCATTTCATTGACGGTTCTGGTTTTTTCTTCCTAGCAGAAATCTGGGATTCACATTAACTTACCTTCCTTGCCATTTTCTGCTAATAGCATTTCCCTCAGTAAGCCACCCATACTTCTGGGTCAGGAGCCTATTCAATTTCCCCTCAGAATTTCGCTATTTAATTCATCTGAACATCTGCTAATTTTGAGTGGTACTTCTTAGATAGCAAGTCATGGGAAAAAACCAGCAAGTTCCTGAATTCCAGAAAAATACACATTTGGGAGAGAAGGAGGACAGTCTTGCAGCTTATATCAATTTCATGAAACAAAAGTCAACTTCACATTTAAGAAAAGAATAACCCACTTTATGCTCTAATGTGCATAGTGTTTGCTTAAGACATGCAGACCATGAAATTGTACTATGGGCTGTGTTAGGAACTCAGTGATGAAACCACAAGTTCCTTCTCCTTTTTAATGGGACACATCATTTTGCTGGATTTAAATGTTTCTTTTCATTCTGAAAGTTCTGCTTTCGTTCCATACACAGCAAGATACATCCAGAGCATTAACTGGCCCATTAGACAATGTACCTTATTTGACTGCCAAATAAGGGAAAATGAAATTGTAATAGAAAAGTAGGAGAGGACAGACTTTATCTCAAAAAGTTTTGAGTAGATGAAGTCTGCTTATCAAGAATTCCATAAGTTGCCCTTCCAGTTCACTACATGGCCATACTTCACAAACTCTTCCCAGAAACACTTTGAAGTACTGTCCTTAATAAATAAACAACCTTATGTAGATAAATGAGAGTTCCTGCACAAAAATCCAGTGGCAAGACACTGATGTCTTTATCAGAAAAGCAACCTTCAGTGCTGCTGGAAGTATCAAGTTTAGAGACAATGCCTCTCTTTGAGACTTTTATTTCTTTTCAATGAAAAAAAAAAATGGTGGGGGATAAACAGGTTTTAGATATTTTTGTCCAGCTTGTATATGAAGGATCCATACTCTCCTCACAGCTGCTCAGCTCTAACATATTCCAAGCCCAGTGTCACCCAGAACATATAAACCCCTTAATCTCCTAAATAAAGGAACAATTAACCTAAGGTAGTTTTCATCACTTCTGTGAACTGCCTGGAAGCAAACGACTCCAGCATGTAAAACAGGTTCCTGATCCTCTGAAATTGATTAACTAAAACAATTACAATCAATTAACACTCTTCAAAGTGTTGCTGCAATCCAAAGAATGAAATCAGCCAGATGACCTTTAGCATTAAGACATGCCAGAACATTTACATATTAAGTTCATATTTAAAAAAAGAAAATAACCTTCTATTACTCCAAGTCCTGATCCTAAGCTGATGTGAATAAATAAACACGAATATATTGAAACAACAGGGAGTTCAGAAGCTTCAACCAGCTGAGAATGGAGCACTCCAAATGCTTCAAGAGAAAAGTGCCTCAAAGGAATAACTAAGAATTTAACATAAAAAAAGTGAAAAATGAGACACTGAACTACCATTGCACTATGCAAAAATGTGGAAAAAATATTATGTAAATATTGTAAGACCATGAAAAGATACACAACATATTCAGCTTCTATACACCCAACGTTCCTCATCAGAAGCCCTTAAGAACAGGCAGAGTTCCTTCATTTTAAGGAATGTGAATTGAATCTTAACTTTTTCCATATAAACAATTTCTGAATAGTTTCACACACACATTTAGACCAAAGTGATCAGTTTGATATGGCTGCTCCCAAGAACCTACTGCTCTTCCATGATGACCTCTGTTGATAAATGTGCTGACTAATCTTTTTCTTTTTGTTTACTAAAATCAGATTTCTTAATAGTTTAGTATAAATTTTTCTCAATACCAAAAAGTTAACTTTCTAAACTTGTTTCAAAGATACCTCCTTTCAGAATAGTATAGACAATTTCTTCAGAAATTTAACACACATTGTGTTGTCTTCAATACTATCCAACAAATACTATTTTCACTTGCTTCCACATTTTGTATACCTTGCACAAGAGATTATACAGCAGCCAGTGAATTATTTCAAGGCTCTTATGCCCATCCCATCATTGCAGAGTACAAATTTCCACATAATTTATATTTCTGTGACTGATTATACAAGCCATCAGGATCTAAAAGTTATTCAGTTATTAACAATTTAAAAGTCTGGCTTAACTTACTGATGGGAGGCCAAAACAGAGACACCTGCCAGTACAGAAAGTGTTTTACATGCAAATTTCTGTGACATTTTCAGCATTAAAGTGAAAAAACAAAACCTGGAGTTGTTTTCATGCATGCATGGAAAGGTATTGTTTGACTATGTCTAAATCTTGCAGAGCCACACCAGGGAATTTTACCTCAGATCTTGCATTGCTTGTCACTTACAGCAGTGAATACTGCAGATTCATTAGAAAGAGGGTTAAAGAAAAAATTGAAAATAATAGCATCTCACTAGTTGGATCACAATGACCAATTTTACTTGCATGTCTGGTAACCTCCAAGATACAAGTGTCAGCATTCATTAGCTGTTTCTGAAAAAAGAATGTTTCTCCATTATAACAACACAGAACACATTTCATTGCTTCCTTGGAGAAAAGGGCATTTGTAGTCTTGCAATGTGAACAGCAGGAAAGACTTGCATAACTCAATCACGTTTTATTTACGAGGGTGTTGGAATTGAAAGGTATAAGGTAATATGGGAAGAGTGATTCTGATTGCACACTGTCTCCAAAAATTAAGCATTTCACTCTGGATTAGATATCTAATCTCATCCAAGACTTATGAGAGTGTCTCAGATTGTGAAGAGGCAGGGCTGAATCAACACTGTTTCACTGGAGGCTTCTGTGTCTGTAGGTTAGACAATGCTTGTTCACAGTATAGTGGCAAAAATATCATTATTGCTCAGAGGATGGATATGTCAGTGCTGGCTGAGAAGATGCTTATTTCTGTTCCCTTCCTACATCCAGAACCAAGAGCCTCACAAATAGTATCTGCTGCTTTCCAGTTGTTTTCTGTCTCCCTTTGGGCACATATTAAGGATGTATCCAAGGTGTGTGTCATATTTCATACCTACATAAGCATATTACCTGCCTACAGGCCAGTGCTGCCTTACACCAGGAGCACTTATCTGTGTGATCAGCAGGAACCAGTGCATCCCCCTAAAGGCTTCAGCTGTTCTAGAATGATGATTGCTGGTGCCTTCTCTCACCCAGGAGCTGACAGCTCCAGCCCAGCAAGGACATCCCACGATGCTGGGCCTTCTGGAGGCAGCCAGGAAGTGGGATCACTTTCCTAGGAGCACAGAGGGAAGAATCTGTCCCTTCTGCAGGATGCAGGAGGAGGTAGAGGGCACTGGGCTCTGCACGCAGAGTGGCTCCAGGCAGGCAGCATGGGTCCCAGCCACAGAAAGGCACTCAAAGTTCAGGAGTCAACTGAGGGTCAATGCAGAGTCTAAAATATATTACACTGTGCAAGAACCAGTTTCTGTGCTGGAGCCAAAGAGGAGAACAAAGCTACAGTAACCAAGATCAATTTACTCTGAGTGGGGTACTCACAAGGGAGAAGGGATTGTAGTAATGTGCATTAGTAAGCTGCAAGTATCTTATTAAACTCAGCCTTCCCCAATTGTCCCTTTGTAGTCAAGCCATCCAGCTCTTGCACTTAACACCAAATTAATATGACCTTTTATTAGTTTAAAATCTCTTTCAAAGTATCACAAATATGCTACAAGAGATATACACAGGCTGCCAAGCAGGGCTGAACAAGGGGAATGGTGGATCTGCCACTTCCCCAAAGTATGTGACATAATTTGTAAACCCAATGTTTACAGACCCAAGCTGCAAAATGCCAGGTCTCTTCTCTTTAAGATATAGGAGTGTTATCTGCTGAAAGACCAATTGATCCAGTGTCTGGATGTGATCAATGCAGTTATACTGCAAAGGCACAATGGATACGTGTGCAGGAAGTTCATGGAGGGAAAAGAAGCTTATGAACCAATCTTCAAGTGCTACAAAAGGTTTTGGCCATGTGAAGAAGACTGAATATGTGCAGTAGAGTACTTCTCTATATGTCAGCAGAGGTGTTGTAAAAACTCCACCTGGAACGTTTCATACTTGCAAAGTAAGCCCCTAAAAACATTTCCCATAAGATTTAAAATGAACAAAAATTACTTACGCCAAAAATTACTTATCCCAGAAAAAAAAATATTTTATGCCATTGCCTGGATATTTGGTATTGTTCCAAACAGTTAGACAATTTTATTGATTTTAGTGACATATGATCCAGTAACACTTACTCTATAAGGAGATAAAGAGTAAATTAATAATGATCTAGAAAACCATCTTTGAAGATTCATATCTCTTGGAGCTTTTAAAATTACTGATCAAATTTCGTATAGAAAGAGCATCCCCTTCTATAACAGAAATATAAGTCCTTATGTTTCCAATATTAGCTTTAATTTGTGATGAAACAAAAATGTTCCTGGGCTCTCCTCAGAGTTAAAATTACTTGTGCTGAAGTTCCAACTTCACTCAATAGAAGAGATATTTCAATTAGTGTATAAAAAAAGTCAGCAAGATTAATAGCAAGCAAGTGCTAAAGATTTGTTATCAGGTTATCACTGCTCACAGTGCCCATGCCTCCACATCTCTTGTCACTGACTGTTCAGTTTGCATCTTAAACTGTCTCTGCCTTTTTCAGTAAGTTAAAGACACTTGCATGGTAAAAATTTTTCTGTCATTATCTTATTTAATAATTACTGAAGTTAATCTTACTCTATAGACATATGTACACTTTTTGCACTCATGCTAACCTGAAGAGAATAAGGTGCAAGACCGTGTATGTGCCTTGTTGTTGGCATAGTATCACTTAAAATAAGGCCAAAAAATTATTTCCAGAGGGAAAATTCTACTACATATGACACATCTGTTGTAAGCTAAGTTTTCTCTGTAAGCTGCAACTGCAAAAATGAGGTTCCTTGAATTGCAATAAAATTTCCTGTCATTACTGACACTTCACCTGATGCAATTCGATGCAGCGCACGCTTCTCTTGTCCTAAACACATACATGCTTAAGCTGCACTAAACACAGAGGAAAGCTGCAATGAACTTTACAGCCTCACTGTGGTAAAAGATAAATTCTGCCACTTCAGCACTGAGCTGGAAATTACCCACAGGACTGCTGCTCCAACCTCAGGTCTTGGAGGCTGCATTATATTCCCACATGCCTTCCAGCACTTGCCCTCGCTACTGCCTCATTTCAAAATAAACGATGCCATCTAGAAAGGCAGTAGACCCAAATTGGCTTCTCACACTGGTAATTCTTAGTACCAGTTCCTGGGGAAAGGAAACCTTCAGTGGAGAGAAGTAAAAGCCCTTTGTCATCTTTGGGATGAGGAACATGCAGAGAAGTTGCAGAGCTGTACTCTCTTCCCCTCTCTGGGCAGTTCCTGTTCTAGGCCACTCCTCTACCTCCTCCAAAGTCATCACAACAGTTCGTAACAGATGAGAGACTAAAATATTTATTTATAGTTTTAACTAATTTATAGTCTGCAGTTGCATATGTCATATTATATTTTATGCAGTAAGGCACTTTGAACTAAAAATTAACATTTGACAGGGCCAGAGCTGCTGAAGTGACATGAATAAAAGCAGAGTTTTCTCAGCAAATCTAATTCAAGCTTCCACAACTTTTAGACAGAGATTCCTCAAACTGTTGGTACATTCCAGCACCCTAAAACACAGAGCACATCAAGAAAAGTGTAAAAGACATTTACATGGTATAAAAACACATTACTTTCGCTGGTATAAGAGCACAGTCAGCTGCCTCACCTCCAAGCACTTCACTAACGAAGACATCGTACAGTGTTTGAAGCCCTTACAACAAAACACTGCCAACACAGAATATCCCAATTTTCACCTTCTAGAGAGAAAATCAGGTCATCAAACCAACTTCTGAAGAGGATCTCAGCTGAGGGAAAGCCAACCCTCACACACTATAGAGTGAAAAAGACAAGGATCTGGAGCCAAGGGACTTTAGGGAAGCTCCAGCCAGAAGGATGCAGCAGCACAGCCCAGGGGCTCCTGCACCCACCACCCCACGCTGACCCTCCACCCTGGCAGCAGGGACAGAGCTGGCAGAAAAGATCCCACTTGGTCTCCTCTGAGGCTGTTCCTCTGGAAAAGCTGCTGCACAGGGGTTTTTTATCTTTGATGGATGAGGACAGAGCAGAGGGTGCCGCAGGTTGTAAGGGGTCTGTGTTTGCCCACTTAATTCAGCTGTTTAGCGCACTACTGAATCTGCCCAAAACAGCCATGCTTATGAAAAGTAAAAGAAATCTGTAGCACTTTACATCTTCTGGCTCATGCAACTGAGATCAGTCCTACTGAGTGAACTAGAAAAACAAAACCTGAATGATTGCTTTGCATCTATAAAAAACTCAAGAAGCATTTAGTTTATTTATTATGCTTCTTGAGTAAAGAAAAATATTGTAAAAACAATCTATTGCTAATTAAACCCAATATATAAAATTATGTTGGAATAAAGGCTATCACTTTTTTAATAAACTAAGAATAGATGTAATAAGCATACATATTTCTGATAATCTCAATGAATGTGTAAAATGCAATAAAAAATTCAAGGAATGTGTTTTTCTATAGAAAGCTCTACACTCCTTTCCATCAACTACTCAGTTAATTCAGATAAGTCAAAGAAGTTTTCATTATATGAATAAATTGAGAATTTTTTCAGCACCTGTATAATAATGCCATGTAAATTACAGGCACTAAATAGAAAACACTACAAGGAACAGTGATGGTATCATATACCATAATTCCAACAGCTCCTAAATTGGGAAACAAAGGATAATCTATATTTTCTGGATTCCAATCTACTAAGATCATAATGTTATAAAGGTTTTGCAACTATTGCCTAAGATACAATTTTAAAATCTAAACTGCTCACATTTTTACTTCGGAATTCACCTCATTCATTGAAATGTTACCTCAGCATCTATTACGGCTTTGCCTTGAGCAAGGAATTATTGGGCTTTTTGTTTTATTTTGTTTTTCATTTTTACATTTAAAAGCTGTCTGCTTCTAAAATGAAGCTATTTAATCCCTTGTCATCACATGGTCATAAAAATTGCAGGCAGACAGAAGTTAGCAGTGGCTGCTTCACAGGCCCCACAGCAATGCATGGTAACAGATTTTCAAAGCAGTTCAAAGAGTCCAGTTTCCATCTGTGTTTGGTGAAGGGTGCAAAAACCTTGGGGCCATCTGAAAACTCTGCTTCATCTCTAACACTTGGAATAACAAAGGTGTTATTTTTCAAAGCTACAGTCTCCCCTCCTGGGGTGGCTCTGGAGATACAGTTCAGGGAAGGTGGGAAACTTCAGAGTAGATATTCTCCTTCTAGACTTTGCCTCCTTCAGGGAGTTCTTTTGAGGATGGCACAATGGTGGCCTATATAACATGGGTTACTGCCAGCAGAGGCCAACAGTTAATGAACCCTATAGACAAATTCTTTCTTCTGATTTCAGTACAAAAATCTACAGGAAAACAGCCTCGACGTTCCTCCTACACACCCTTCTCTTCAAGCCCAGGAGTGTTATTTGATCAAAAGAAAGTAGAGGGTGCTCTACACCCATTGTACAACCCAAAATCGTGCAGTGCAACACAGGTATCCATTACACCCAGCTAAGCCAGCTCACAAAACAAAACTAAACAATATGAAAGCAGCAAATAAGAGGATGATCAGTTTGCTTTCCTCATGATAAATACCAGTTGCTAATCTGCACTTTGTTGTCATACACAGGGCAAGTGCTTTTCTGATGTTTATTTCCACTATGCAGCTGTACAAAGTCTAAAAAAAAAAAAAAAAAAAAAAGAGGAAAAGAAAATAAAAAATATCCCCAACAACTTGCCAGTTATTTGCTAGGCATTGTGTATAATAGTCCTTGCTAGGCATTGTGTATAATAGTCCTCTATTAACCATCATTTCTTGTGAGCTGGTATCACACAAACACATACCAGAGCAGAGATAAGGAGAACAAGCTGATCAGAAAACATCAGTATAACCATAGGGCATAAGGCCCTACCAGTCAAAAGAGCCTGACAATCTCTTGAATTCTCCCTAAAGGAAGGTTCTGGACAATAAAGGCTTTTGAACTAAAAAATTCTGTCTAGATGTTCACTTACATTCAAATCAAAGTTTAAGTATATTCACATTAACTTTAATGGGCATTGATCCAGCTCACTTCCAGACTAGCCAATGTGTCTGTGGCCAGGATAATTTCATGACACTGACAGAGGTTATTCCTATTTAATGCAAAATTTCTGTTAGAGTCAGAGAGATGTTTTATATGGAGGAGCTGGGTGAATGCTTTTGAATTCTGTAGTCCTCTGGTATACATGCCTTAAAACACACATCCTCAAGAGAAATTGCTTGCTTTTCAAAGATGTATTTACCCCTAGGTAACTTACTTGGTGATATCTACTACAGCAAGACTTTCTGACAGTTTTGAAGTTAACCTTCTTGACTGGCTCAGCTTCTGAAACTGGATATATCTTCAGTACACCCTCCCATACTTCCCCTGAGACTCTTTCTTCCCTCTCCTAAAGACAACATGATCATTTTCTAGCCCTTTCACATTAGTGTTATGCAAATCATTTCAGTGGAATAAACCAACACAGAATCAGCATGAAGGAGCTCTGTTCCAAGGTCCCTGCCTCTTCTGCAGCGCTGGGATTGGTGGGTGGGAGCGCAGAGGATGGCTCCTTTTGGGGAGGAGGTGTAATGCACCATCTGTTCCCACTGCTGGTAGGAATCAAAGTGGTAGAGAGCACAACCACTGTACACTCACACCACCTTTTTAAGAGCTCACTGCTTATTTTCCACATTTTAATGAAATTCCATGCCTACCACTGCCCACAGGGTTCCACATTTATTCACAAGCATTTCTTTCTTTGTTGCAAGGCTCCAGGCCCCCTTTCTTTGTTCAAAGCTTCTCTCTCAGGGCAATCTCTACCCTGGCTCCCATCATGCTGCTTCCTCTTTGACGTCATTGTAGGCAAGAGTCAGGAAAAAGGTTAATCTCAAATCTTATAGTAAAGATATATTCCTTTGAGATCAAGCATTATTTCTTCATAGTTTTATCATTACCTCTATGCCTTGACTAATGTTTAAATCAGAGTCGGAAGGATCAAGTTCCAGTCAAAAAAACAGTTTCTTCCTTTTGGTTTGTGCTTTGTTGCCTTTATATTAATTATTCTATTGTTCTGAGTAATTTAAAATTGAAATGCAGTGAGCAGTGGGTTACATTAATTCTGATCTCTGAATAAAGGTGGTTGGTTTTGGCAGAAGACTTTCCAAGGCACTGGAAGGTTTAGAAGGCACATGGAAGATGGCATGACTTGGCTTAGCAGAAGGTAGGGCTATTCTTTCTGCTTTTTTAGAACTCCTTGGTGTTATGGCACATACTATTTGATGTATAGGAATTGCTGGGGAATGGGAAGCAGAGACATTTTTGGTGGGAAGGGGAGCACTTTGAAGCCATGCATTGTTCTGTCTCTTCTAGCTCCTGCACACTTCCCATCACCATGGTAACTGTCTGCTTTAGTGAAAGAGGAAATCTGCCTGGAATTTGTTTTTGAGAGTCATACATGTACATGCATGATGGTTTCTGACTAAATTATTAATCTCATTACATCATCAAGTTTAGGTAAACTATGCAAACTTGCAGCAGCTGAGGAGTGAACACCTGACAAAGATTTTTGCATTATGTACTGGTTGAAAACAAGCCATTGTTTCAAACATCACAATAAAATAATATGTATTAACCTAGAGAAATTTTCCATAGATTTTTTTTATCTTGTGCTGTTAGCTACCAACAATAGCCAGACCTGAAAATTGGCATTTAAAGTTTAAATCTACGGCTTGTCAAAATTTATTATTATGGCATTGCAATCATTGCTTTCTTTGATTGCAATATATTCTCCAAATGTTATCTATTATATTATATATTTGAACCCACAGACTCCAGACATGCTTTGTAGTGGTAAATAAATAGTTAAATCACATAAAAGTGCTAAGTGAAGACAAAACACAGCATTTCCTAGTAAGTGTGTAAAGTATCAGGTGACCAAGAGCTGTTATTTTCAAAAGGGAAAGATGATAAAAATCAAATTATCAGAGCTACATTGGCATGGGAACTCTTTAAACTCATCGTCAAAATACTAATCCCTGCCCAGTGGCACTGCATAGTCTTAGAGCTGATGCTTTAAACTCATTTTTCACCAGATGCTACACCAAAAATTCAACTCAGTCGGGAAATGTTTCTGTCCCTAACACAGTGCTTCATGTAACACAGAAAACTTTGGCCAGCATTTACCAAGTCCAGACTAGCACATGAATAAAAATCCAACTCACACCACATATTTTAGAAAGTCTTTGTGCAGGGAGATGACCCTTCTATATTTTTAAGGTACAGCTACTCTAACACACTGAGTTAGCAGGCAAAAAAAAAAAAAAAACAAACAACCAAAAAACCACCAGTTGATGCTTTCTTTCACATTGTGTTACTAGGTGTCATCATAAAAGTATGAAACCAACTTTCTTTTAATGTAAGGTGTGCCATCTACTAGGCAAAGAATTTTATGTTGCAACAGCTGTACACATGATATTAAATTGTCTCCACACGTTAAACCTTTAGACATTTCTGTTAAAGCAAACAGAACCAAACCACCATGCTCCACATTCCTCTTGGTGCCTCCTACACCATGAAAGGTGAAAGTTCTGAAGTGGATCTAGCATAATCCTTTCCTGTGCATATGTAACCTAACACATACCCAAGCAAAAAGGAGCATCCATATCTTGCATTGAGCCATTATCACAGGGGCAACACCAACCTAAGAGACACTACAGAGCAAACTGGAAATGCATAAATTGAGAAGTCAGGTCTTCACCCTCTACACAAAATCACTGGGGCTTTCTTATGCAAAGTTACACATGATTTAGCTTAATTCAGATGTCTGCCCAGAAACTGGCTTGAGGCTGAAGCCAACACAGACAAATGCTTCCATAAAATCCGGGGAGCATTTTCCAGGTTCTCTGGCTACTGTGGCTGCAGCTCACACAGGCTGGGCTGAGCTGGTTGTAGTTATGCAGCCCTGACACCACTTGGATGGGGACAGCCATCAGCAAACTCCATCTGTGATGCCAAGTCCTCAAACAGCTGGTCCCTATTGAGCTTAACACCAAAGACACTCAGCTAGTAACACCAAGGAATTTACCTATTAGTACCTTAGCCATGTATATAAAATTACTACATTGTAGGCATGACTTTAACTTAATTACCAGTGTTAAGGCAAAAAGGCCAAGATAGCACTACTAAAAACTTTTCTCCCCTTTAAACCCAACTCCCAGTTACTAGGGAGCAAACTAAAGATTTTAATTAGTAAGAAAGACAGCTACACATTAATAACTACTTAAATAGTCTCTTGAAGGAGATATGTCTCACCACAATGCAGAAAAACAATAAAGTAAGTATTTAGCCAGTATTCACATTTCCTCCTTAGTGCATTTCCTCACAATTTGCAATGTACAAAGCAGGAAAACGAAGCATAGTAAAATTTGACCTTAATAACTAAGCATAGGGAAAATATTCAGAACACTTTAAAGTCAGACTTCTGGTTGTAACACGAACATAAGCCCATTCATTCATTACAAAATATTAATACAACAATATAAGTAGCTAATTTATAATCAAGTGAATTACAAAAAAAATATTTTCTCAGCTTTTACCTAAATAACCTCCTTGCATAGCCATGTGTGGCATAATTTGATCAGAATGGATTAAAGTGCAGAGTGTGTTTATTTATCACTCTTTCTTTTCTTCATGGATTACAACTTCATCACTCACTAAAGGGCAATCCCTTTAAAACAGACTACTTACATGTCTTAAGCACATTTCCATCAGAAACATAAATTAGGATCTAGGTATAGCTTAGTCTTTGTGACAAGGCACACAGACTCAGACCTAGAGATGCAGATGAACCAGTTATACTTAAATTTCAATCTCCAGACATCCTCAGAGATGTGGTTTGGGGAATTTTCTCAGTGTTTTTTGTACCCACTGTGCAGGGCACACAGGGGAGGCAAGGATTGCCTCCCCTGCTGACAGGTGAGTGGTGGTGTCCTGTGTCCTACCTGGGGCAGCCACTGAGCTGCAGGAGCACACAGGGGCCAGCTGTGCCTCCTGGCCAGGCTGAGCCGTGCTGCAGCTCATCCCAGCCCACACAGCCAGGGTCAGCCTTGCACAGGCTCGTGTCCAGGCACACGTGTGCCCAGGCAGGGGCACAGAGAGCAGGGCACTGCCTGCAGGTGACTGCCGAGAGCAAGAGGCCTTCACCAGTCCTCAGCCAGAGCCACCTCCACATTTAAATGTTTTCACAAAGGGAGGTACCCTGCCCATCACATATGATTTTGGCTGCAAGGATGGTTATTGCAGCCTTTCAGCAAGTTTTCTGGAAGCCATCACTATCAGAGATTAACATACAAAGGTGGGAGCTGTTTACACCAGACCACAATACATTGTAATTGGCTATTGATAGCCTAGATAGATATGAACAAAAACAATCCTCACAAAAGGTACACTTACATTAAATGCATCCCTTTGCCTTGATTTGGCAAATTAATTTATCTCTATTTCCTGTTTCAGCAGCGCAGTCTAAAGGGATGTCTTTGTACTTGGCTGCTAGATATTCCCATCCCGCTCAAATGAACTCAAAAATCTGGTTTCCATCCATGCCATGAGAAGATCAGCTAAAGCAGATTTAACTGATTAGCAAATCACCCCATCTGGTGGGAGGGCTCCCTGCCTGTCCTTCGTGCACCGACACCCAAAGCTCCTCCTGGCCCCAGCTCGGCAGCGCTGCCGGGGCTGCACAGGGACTCACCCCCTGATCCCAGGCAGGGCCCACACTGAGCCTGCCTCAACCTGGGCTTGTTGTGCCTGCTTTAGTAACTGTGAGCACGCTGCTGAAGCTTTGCCTCTGCCTGTCCCAGCAACGGAGACAGAACTGATCTGACCAGTTTGCCTTCATCAAGGGGAGTGCAAGTGACTGGCACAGATCTTCACTTAAACAATCTGCACAGACCTCTTCCAGTCACAGGATTCTCAGCTGGGTGGACCTGTGGTGTTTCCCAATACATTTAATTCCACTAAAAATAATAATCCCCTGTAATAGGCTCATGGCTTGAGCTAGAGCCATTAATCTGACTCCCCTCTCCCTACCCTAATTCTGACCAGCAGTCAGGGAATCTCCATCCTTCCCCATCCCTGAGCTACAGATTGTGTCAACAGGAATTAAGCAGGCACCTGTGATACCACCTGCTGCAATCCATTTAATTCTTTGTCACAAAACCATTTTGGTCTTTTTATAGTTCATTCAGTGCAAAAGGAGGAGGAGGGGAGGACTGCCATTTACTATAAATGTAGTGGATTTCCAATTCCTGGAACACAGTATGTGAAATTAATAACAAAATTAATAATATATCTACTTACAGTAGATGGATTTTGTGCAAGTTTTTCTAAAGGCACGTCATAAAATTGTGAAAATGAAAGGGCATAAGAATATGCAAAGGCAGATGGGAGTCAAAAAGAGGAAAAAGTATTCTTAATAGAGTTTTATCTCTGTATTAGCTATCTAAATTCCTAGGCAAAGGAATGGCATTCTACCTAGGAGCAAAATTGCCTGAAAAAAATGCTTGGCTTTCAAAAAAGAGGAAGTTTTCCATTTTCAAACATAATATAAATCTGCATTTAACCTGGACCAACACAAGGTCAATGGCCAAAACATTATGTTTTGGTGTACAGACATTACAGTGCTTTACATACTTTCTAGGGTTTGACTCTCCAGTCAGACTGTTTTTAGCAGACATTTTAAGACACTAAAATGCTTTACATCAACATAAGAAAAATTACTGTGAAAGAATAGCAGGCAAAATTAAGAATGAGTGAGGTTTTGCAGAGTGAAAATTCCCTTTGATTTTACTAATCTATTCAAATTCTAAGTAATTTTGTAAAAGAAAAAAAAAAAATCAAGTATTACCAGTATTACAATTGCCTGTCAGAATACAGAAGTTACTAAACCTTTTCATCATAGCTAAGGAGATAGAATATTATACTTTCTTGTGTCTACCTCTTGCACTAAGCCCATCTCCACAAAGCCTGCACCCTGTCACCAGCCACCTACTTATCTCTTAGAGCCCTCATTGGAGCAGAGAGACTCTTCTGAGAAAAACTAAAAGTAAGACAAAGCTCTGCTTTAGGGTAGCCTCCATAGCTGATGCCTTTACATTAATTCCAAGAACTCAGATTTTTCCATTTATATAACTATGATTGGATGGCCCCTACTTGGCTCCCATCCAAGACAACAAAGCTTTGGGTGTCCCTTTCTGGGACTTCAGAAAGAGTTTGCATCCATTTGTACTTTGAGCAAGTTTTCAGTCGTCTCACCCCTCACATCTCCAGGGAAGGCTGGCACTGCTTCCCATGTTTCTTGTTAAAGAATCTGCAGAGGAGGCCTGGAAGGCACACAGCAGGTGTGCCCAGGTGATTCTGTGAGTGGCACTGCTCCACTGAGTTACAGACCAGTGCTGATTCTGCTCAGCACCTTTCCAAGGAATAGAGATGTTCTGATGAAGAGAGAGGTATTACTCAAGAACAGGGCCCTGTTAAACACTGCTGCTCTAAGCATGGATCCCTTTGGGGATTACAAGGCCTGTTTATGTGGTCAGTCTGAGATGGATAAGCTGTAAATTCCAAGCAGAAATGCTGATTTTTGCTTTTTGGTGCCTGGGAAGGCTGATTTTTGAGGGCAACCAGGTTGTTCCATCCTAGTTTGTTCCATCTTTGTCTTCAGCAAGTTTTGTTGCCAGGGGGAACACTAAGGCAGTGAAACATCATTTTTGCTGTGTACAATGTGCTTTTTAATGGTTTTATTCCATTTTGCTTATGAAACTCAGAAGCCAACTATTGATTCTACCAAGACCTTGTGAGTGAAGATTAAAGCATTCCAACATGCTTGTCTACAGGTGTGCCATGGTGAATTATGATCTTCGCATAATTCATGGAATGAAAAAGTTGCACCAAGAAACCAACTGTTAATCAGTGTATAGGTACAGGAGATCAATCTTTGATTCGTGTATTCACAAATCCTGTTTACTTGGCCACATTAGAGAACAGACGGGTGTTCTGGAATGGATTCTTAGAAATGATGGATGTAATTGTCAAAACTGCCAAGGTCAATGTATAATGTTCAAAAAAGAACCAACTCATTTCAAGCACCTTCCATTTATCATTCATGCAATTTGACCCCCAGTTCTCTTTGTAATAACATACTATGAGGGAACAACTGCTGTGTTCATTCCTATATACTCCTGTGGACTTTCAAATATCGTGCAGGTCACAGCCTTTCCAAAAGACTGAGGACATTTGTATATAACTTTTTTCCATCCTGAAGTATGTGGAAGCTATTACGTTAAACCTGACTTTAATAAGAGTAAGTTTGTTTCCTATAGAATTTTTATCCTGCAATGCTGTACACATTTGAAAGAAACTTGTTCCAGAATTTCATGGTTTTTCCATTTAAAAAAATGTAGATTGATTAATAATAATTTTTGAAAAACATACCTAAATAATTTGCTTTTCAGAACTGAGATGTCCCCTCCATTGATGATGTATCTTAGTTGCTTAACATCATGCTGTGGAATATAAGCCAAACCTAAATAATGAGGGTTAGAGAAAAACTGTCCCTGTGGACAGTTAACTCCACAACTCAGCCATTTCTTTTAAATACCAGCCTTGATTACAGCCAGGATACTGAGTCAAGGGGAATGGTATGATAGTTTGCATTTGTATGTAGGTCTAAAGTGTCTGGAAGTGACTCAAAGTAGTTTAACTTTCAGATTTAAAGGAAAAGAGAAATGAAAACTTTAGCTTTTTTAGGATTTAAATGTGGTATTTTAGAATGCCAGAATCTCTATTTTCTGGTGTCACTTTTCATAAAGACACAGGGAAGACCTATGTTTCTGTTGACTTTTGGTTACCAATGTGTACACTTTTTTTACTTTTGAAGTTTGCAGCTTTTACCACTCTATTTTCACAAACAGTGGTACAGGTTGGTGGAGAGAACCTGAAAATAGATACCCAGCAGGTCGTTTTCTCTCAGAAAAAAAGAGGATAGGACCGTGTTTCACCATTGCAGAGGTTCACAATTATTTTTTAAATTGAATAGATTCATAACGTACATGAATAGCACAACCTTTTTCCCCCCCTAGGGCATGATGATAACCAGATTGAGTTTGCTTCTCAAAAATCTAACACATAAGACTGGGTCATATTCCATTGAACAATTCAGAAACCAATATAAATCTGAGGATCTGGCTCAAAAATTGTACAAGCCACTAAGCATAACTGAATAGCAAATCAAGATTTGGCACCAAACTGCTTTGTGAAGAAGGTGAAGAGGGCTGGGACCAGCAGGCATATGAACAGAATCATATGCTTTAATCCTATTGGTTTTTACAGATTCAATAAGAAAGCTTGTGGATGTGAAGAAATGCCATTTCTGCACTAAGACAGTGTTCCTGAAACAGAAGCTTAAAGAAAAAATATTTACTAAATTTTCCCTTTTCTTCTTACACTATTATCTTTTCATGGAAAAGTAACAAGCAGCCACACACTTCTGTTGGGTGGCATATTTCTCCTAAATAAACGACTTAATTTCTCCTCAAGCTCGTGACATTGTAATCGAGTGGGGAGGTAATTTGCATAATTTCTTCATTTCTCATATAACATTGAAATAAGGCAGTTACCTGTAGGTGTAAAAACTGTGACATCACCCTGAAGGGCAACAGAAAGGTACACAGAGAAGCAATCTTGTCTGAAAAAGTAGAGTAATTTTTGTCTAACTTCTGCACCTTACAGCTAAGCTGTAATCTTAGTGACAGAGCCTTCTACTTAAGGAGCACTTTCTCCAAAAATACTCTATAAAATAGGGGGGAAAAAAAATCTGTGATATCTAGACCAGAAAATGTCCAGAAAAATTAAGTGATGATTCTGCTTACATGATGAAAACATTCTTTGTGGTAAGAAAAGAAATTAAGTAAAAAAAAAAAATAATAAAAGATTCTGTTCAGAAGGAGCTTCAGAAATATAACATGAAGAGTGGGCAGTGCACAAGAGCTCCACATTCCCTCACAGAAATGTATCTGCTGAAGGCTGTAAATCTGCAGCCTGGCTGAAAGGCAGGCTGCCATGGGATGTCAGTGTGGTCTCCCTGTCAGACATCAGGCATTTATCAGGCTTTACAGAACATGAACTATTCCAGCCCTTGGCTGAAGAGCCAGCGCAGAGCCAGCCCTGCCTCGGAAGGGCAGCTGGGGGCCAGAGTGTGTCTGGGAGCAGCAGTGACACGTTGGCACATGGGGACATCTGCCAGGCAGTCCAGCACGTGGTGTGGAGCTGGCTCAGGCCCAGCCATGGGGACATGCACGGTGCTGAACTCACACACCCACCCACTCGTTTTTAATGAACTAACATGATAACAGGATAAAAACTTGCCACTTTGAGAATATATTTCATTTGTGGTCACTACAAAGGCAGATGAATTAATCTGATTAGTTTTAAAATCCTTTGCTCTCCATTGCTTTTTTCAGCCAACTTGGTATTCAGGTAATAAACGCACTGTGGAGACAAAAGAATGCTTTGTAAGCAGCATCAGCTTTGAAGTATAACCCATACTGCAGGTGGAGTTTGGGTAATGCTGCTTTTGTACATAAATCTCGGTCAACAAGTCAGACACAGATCCTTAAAAAATACCTATGAAAAAACATACAAATTTGTGCTCCTGAAGAAGCTACTCGTTACACGCTTTCAGTACATCATGACGTCAGGCTACTGCAAGTCTTCACCTGCTTATGTGGAATTTATCAAGAAGAGCCAGTGGAAGCAACTAATCAGTAACCACAAATATCAGGGACACCCAGAGGCAAGATTGCACCCCTGCAGATATGCTGCACAACACTGGATAACAGGCACACTAATGATGAAGGCTCATGCTTAGGTACTAGATATGACCCACTTACTTGCCTTCAAATTAGATCATGTAAGCTTGGGGTGCAAACCCACGGAGGTATTTCATTAGAAGGGCTGCACTGTTCCAGGTGCCAGCCTTACACCACGAGGACAGGAGCTGTGCATTACCCTGGCCGTCAGCACCCTTCACGCACAGGCAGTGGTGTCAAAAGTTATCACTTGCAGATGAGAACTGTGAAAGATGTGAACACAAGTGTCAAGTTCTCTCTCTGGAGGACAGTGCTCATCCACTGAACGTGCATATATTGCTTTACCTCAGAGACTCAGCATTCGTGAACAGAAGCTGCTTTCACACCTTCTCCATGTCTGCTGGGGCTTCCATTGAGCAATTACTATGCAGTTTTTATAGAAGCAGGGAGTTTTATTGCTTGGTGGACCCTGCCTCAACCAACTCAGCACTCGGTCCTTGGAAAAGAGCAGGTGAATTTACAATTGGGATACTAAGCTGGGATAAGTGAGGCCCTGCCCTGAGATACCTGTTGTATTGTGCAGCTATGAGAGGTTGTGTAGAACTCTGCTCAAAGACTGAAATTTCTGCATCTCACAGGGCTATGGAGTCTTAACAACTCTGAAGAGCTTGGACACTTCCTTTAAGATGAGAGGTTTTACTTCCTAACATAACATACAGCAAAAAATTTTTATTATAGGGCATCCCTGCGTGCTTTGACTGTAAAGATTTTTACAAGACAATGATTACAGCCTGCAGTGAGGGTTTAATTCATGCATTGCCACAGACAGGTATTGGAGAAGAGTCACTGAAAGAAATAACGAGGTGACTGTCATTAATGACCTGAGCTCAGTGAGCAGAGTGCACACCCTCAGCTGTCTCCCTACCAGCACAGAGCTGACTGCAGCTGCACACCTACGTTATGGATGCAATGCAGAAAGGCAAGATCATTTTGTTCATCAGAAGGCAAGCTTCTGTCAGATGTCAAACTTGTCCTTTTCACAGTTTAAGTCATCCAACCCTTAAAACATACACAAGATGCTCTAATAATCTCAATGCATGATTCCTTTTGAGTCTCCTACCATTCCCAGCACTTCTGATTTGCAATAAGAACAGTTTTCAAAATGTAGAAATTACTGTTTCATAACTATCTGGTTATATCACAATACTGCATGCTTTTACATTTTTCTTATATAAATACAGTTGATAATATGCCTCTCTTGTACATGCCAGGAGTGAATCCATCTTCACTGTTCTTTCATATCTTGGTTAATAAAGAGAGTAATTATACTTCTGCTTCCATTTTTTGCTAACACCGTCAGATAATGAAGTATGTATTACTTTAGGCTTCTGCAAAACAAACCAAAGGGACAGTAATGTCAGAATGAAAAATGGAAGAAGAAAGTGAGCTTTGAAGTCTACCTGTACATCTCTGCACTGCCAGCTCTGAGCTCATTTTGAAATCAAAGAACGATCACACAAAATTCGAAGCAATCAGACATATATTGCTACATGGAGACTTCACATCAAGTTCTTTCTTTTTAGCATGGAAAAGTAAAAACCCTGATGTTTTGAGATGAAGAGTACAAGCAAATTAGTCACATCTAGCACATAAATAATGTTTTCAGCATAACAGTGAAGAAAAATGCTTTGAAAACTTATTAAAATGTAGGTTTATTCTCCTGAACATTTAGTAGGAAAACCTGTCATTTTTATGCAGCGATGGTAATCAATTTTGAAATCTTCACAGATGTGCTCTTAAAGTTATTAATTTCACCAGGATGATTATGAATGCTTTACTCAGCTGTTCCACAAACATTAGAACAATACAAACCAAATCAAGTCCTAAATTATGATACCTGTCCTTCGTGCAGGGATTTTGGTTTTGCCTAGCATGCTTTGAATCTTACTTTGATAAACGTGACTGAAGCTGAAGAGTTAAAAGCTTTATAGATGCTTGACCAAATGAATGGAACAACAAAACACCACAGTTTTATTTAGTAAGACCTGATATCCTGGGAAAGGGAGACCTTCAACTGTTTGTAAGCTTCTTGTGAAAACGCCTGGGCATTAACACCTGGGAGAGCTGACTCTAGTGGAAAGGAAAATAACCTGAATGGGGCACATCTGACAACATGACAGTGTGAACAGAGACCATGAAATAGAAGACTGTACAAGTGTCAGACATGTTTGGTTCAATACCTGTTTCCTGGAACACTGTGGATGTTAAAATTTGGCAATCTGTTATTAAAGACAAAAACTCGCTAATGTTATGTAACCCAATAAAATGCTGGGTTAACAGCATCCCATTCAGGGCAAGACAAACAAAGCTGCTGTCAATATTCCTTTTAATTAACCCAATAGTATTAGCTGCTTATGACTTCATTCCCCTCAGTCCCAGTGGGCAACCTGAAAGGCAATTCTCACTATTACTTAGCTCCCGTGGAGTAATCCACAAGCGGCTGTCAGCTTGCCATGGCTGGTGACCTCTGACCCAATCACTTGCTTCCTTTTAACATTACTACCTTTGCACATTTAATGAACTTTGTACATGGCTAAAAAGATGTCAGCACAGTGAAACGATGGTTCCTGCTGTGAAGGCTCCATTGTTTCTATAAGTCTAATTGACCTTTCACATCACAGAAAACGAGAAAAAAATCAATATAGTTACTTAGTCACCAACCCAGTGCTATCTTTTATAATTAATATGCTAACCACATTGCTTTTGGAACACTGACACCCAAACATCCCTCGATGTACAAAAATGAATTCTCATTAATAACCATTATATTAATCACTGTTGCCCAGAACTGGAACCTGACTGCGAAATCCCCCGGTGGAAATTGCTATAATCGTTCAAACTACAGGAATGAATTTTTTTCGGCATAATTACTGCTGTCTTCTATTGAAAAATATCCATTAGATGGCAGCTTTTAGTTACGTAAATCGAGCTGATTAATTTTTAATTTTTCCCATTTATATGACTTTGCACAAGTAAAGACAATTTAAACGATTAGCTGAACAATTATTAAAGCAACTTGCAGTGGTTCAAATATTCATTTAGTTACTAGAAAAGCCATACGTCATTAACTTCCAATTAAAAATCTGGGAAATGGTAAATGCTGATACAATAAAAAATACGCTTATCTCCTTGTCAATAAAGCAGTATACTGCTGTAAAAATATTGCTTTCATTTCAGCTGAAAGCAGGAGGTTCATCCAGTACCAGGCTTCTCTAGCTATTTCATGAGCAAGGAAGAAGAGATCCTGTTACGTGTCTGAGAGTCATTGGGAAAAGCCATCCAATGGCAGCACAGCACTTCTGTGCCATTCACTCCAGTGCTCCTGCCTCTCATCCCATGTCCCAGACCAGGCTGGCACAGACTGCTGAGCTCAGAATATACCAGAAGAATTACCTTTCCAATAAAACCACCCTGCAAAAAGCCAGCCACTTTTTTATGCAATAGCCCAGTGGCTAGATTGACTTATTCCAAAATACAAGGGAATTAATTTCAAATCTTACTCTCTGCCTCCTTACAATGGCTATGGCTGAGTTGGATACCAGCTGAGTTGCCTAAAAACTTTCATCTGAAAGTCCATGAATAGTCAGGACCTGCTTCACTGAAATCAGAGCTAGCAAAGAGTGGAAGGGAAAGAACTGTGATGCTAATGCTAAGCAATGAGCCTCATTTCCAACATCAAGTCAACAGCTGTATTGTACATGGACTTAAAGATATTGTACTGAATTCCAGTACAATATTCTGCCAGTGTGGCAATCAAAATCTTCACATACATACACAGCATTGGCACTATTGCAGCTGCATGTGTAATTTTGTACCTTTCTGGACCCAACTGTTTCAAATATTCTAATGAGGAATGACTAAAATGTCTTTTTCTGAGGCAATAACAGGTCAGCTTTGTGTGGTACAGCGTTGGATGATGTGTTTGGGGAACTGGAGGGAACATCAGTGCACAAGAGATGCACTTCCCAGGATATCCTGCATGGCTGACACATGTACATCATCACTGAACTGCACTGTGCCACCCAGGGCTCCTCTGAGAGACCACGGTACAGAAAGAAGGGGTGGTTGAAGATATTTGTATTAAATCGAAGAGTATTTGGTTTCTTCTGGACATAAGTTCTTAAAATAAGTCAAACTCACTGATCTTCATTTGTCAAAACACAAATTCATTCAACCATCACAAAAATTAAGGTTTGAAGCATTCTTTTAGTGTCTTGAGGTTGATTTTTCTTTTGTTTGTTTGTTTGGGGTTTTTATATAAATTATTCCATTCACACTGTCACAGGGAAGACCACGATCAATACAACTTACAGGAGTTCTATACAGAACCACATGCTGTGCATAAATTGGGTTTATCTGCATGGTTGTGAACCTTCTGAGTTTTTTGCCTTTTTAAAGGCAATTTTTAAAAACCAACTTAACCTCTGCACTAACCAAGTAAATTACCTTACCACTGAGGTATGAGCAATTCTGTACTGTACTTCTCTCCCTGTCCCTGTGTTCCTTCCCTCTCACCTCCAAAAGAAACCAGAAGATAAAACCTGTATTGGAACCTGGAATTTAAACCTGTATTGGAACCTGGAATTTAAACCTGTATTGCCATGAAATATGCGCTGTCCAAATATAAACAACACAAGGAGAGTGAAATTAAAATATTCAAAGTGGTGTTTATAGATAAAATCATGATGGGTTCAGGTCTTAGAGATGATTAGGTGTCCATGAAAAATCTCTCTAGATCAGTACTAGACCTCACAATTTCCTTTAAAAAATTCCATGGAGCCATCTCATTTAAGGGAACTTCCAAAATAGTGACACAATACTTCCCATGCTCAGCAAAAGAGTTCTGACCCAATCCAATGTTTTTCTTACACCCTACCCAAATTTATTAAGAATTCTGCTTTAAAAAGCAGTTTTCACCTAGATTAAGTCAGAAACTTTAATTGATATAAAGCTCATGTGAATGCTTGCTGTGTAAAACTTTAAATCTTCTCTAATTTTGTTATTAGTGATATTAGTTCATTTGGACTTGTCACAAGACAAGTCAACATTTCCTTCCACTGAAGAGAAAATAGAAGTGCTGAAATTTAGAAGTGGTGATTTCCAGTGTATTATCATATCTTCCTAAATATATAGCAGGCTGCATCTATATTCAGCTACATTTTCCTTCCAGACATTCTTAAAACAGCACACTGGAGCAATTTGTAAATTGTAACACACACTCATATTTGCATTTTTACACAGGTATCGTGACACCAGTTTGCAAACTGAGCCTGAAGCTGGGGTGAAAGAAAAATCAGACTTATGTGAATTTCAAAAAGTCTTTCAGAGAAGTCTGCCAGGAAAATTGGAAGAGATTGAATGAAACACAGGTCTTTAGTGTCCCAGTTTTCCATTTTAAACCTACCTATCCCTTCCTCTAGGATACTGGTGCCTCTACAGCAATGATCATTTAAAGGCTATTTTTAACAGTTAACTGTCTCTCCTTGATACCAAAACTTATCCTAAATATTCTGCTTTGCGGTTTTAATGCTCAGGATATTTGGCTTTTAGGGAAAAGAATATGATTTAAAGAAGATACTTTTTTCCTTTTAATAATAATTGGAGGGGTTACAAGTCCATTGAATATGGCTCTTTGGAAGATTATTGTTATCAACATCCAAAGGGGAACATCTCCACAAAGAGAACAGAGAGTATAAGCCACTACTGTGTCAATTAAATCTTGGCATTCATTCATTATGCCTTATGTCCTTTTCCTGCCTCTTTCTTCCTTGGTGGTCTTCTGGTATTTTTCTTAATACCAGCAGCCAAAAAGAAAAAAGAAAAGATACTAAAGGCAATTTCTTTAGTACAGTCACAGACAGACTTTTTTGTAGTTTAATATTTGAAACTGCAGCCCTTGTAACTTAGAGGGGCCACCACTCCAGTATTTACACAGATGTTAGAGAAGGCAGCCTGGAACCATCCACCTCCACCCCTGCGGTCACCTTTGCCTCTGAGCAGTCTTTGGGAGGTACATTAATAACATTTGTATTAGATACCCATTTCTCAGTTACAATATTTTTATTTCGCATTGTCTGTGTGGAATGTAACTCAATATATATCCTTGATGCAGGGAGATGTTTACATAGTATTTTATGATTAGTTCAGTTGGAGACCACTGGGTTTCACAGGTTAGTAACGAAAGCAGGCAAGATGTAATTATGGAGTTCCAAAAGAACTGCACACAAAAAGTCAGGAATACATTTAAAAGGGATAATAAACAGACAGCTACAAAGAAGAGATAAAATTGATTCAATCTTTAAATCTTTCTTATTGAAATTAAAGTAAAATATCTTCAGGAAAGCCTAGTAAAGATAAAGAGGCTGAAATTGCAGAGGCATTTTATTTTTTAAAAGTAAGTCATAATTGCTTAGTAATACAATTGAGCAATAAATTTTTTCTCTCCCTGACCATCTTGCTTTGGCTTTTTGAAGTGCTCCAAAGAAGCAATAGCACAGTTAATAAAATGTATGAGAGGGACTTACTTAACATTTCCTTTGATTCTACCTTTTAATTTGCTCCTCTCCTTCTATGGAACACAGAATGAAACTGGCAGAGGGTTTATTCCACAGGACCTTCCTGCCTCTTTCATCTGCAGCTTTGCTTTCCGAGCGCCTGCAGGTGCCCGTGCCCTGCTGGCAGGGCGAGTGCAGGTCTCCCACTGGGAATTTTACTCAGCCAGGTGTCCTGGTGCCCTGCTGAGCCACAAACACTGAGCAGAACCTGCCAGGGGAATGTTTGCATTGTGGCTTTGCCTTCGAATCAAAAGGTGCTAAAGATGTCATTGAAGAGCTTAGAGTAGTGACTAAGCAATTTCTATACTTCAGTCTCTCAAGACCTGACTTAGTCATATGGCCTCCTGCAGGTATGCCTAATAACTCCAGCCCCAGTGCCTATATCTTTTCACACCTTTTTACCAAGAAGGAAGCATTGTCTTTGATTGTCCATCAGCCCTAATCCTTTCTCAGCATGAAGCTTGTTAGCATAATTGGAGAGAAGAAACCAAAAAGGTACATTATGTGCATCTATGTGTTTCTCTTTCTGTGAGGGAGGCTGTTTGGATAAAAGACCACTGTATTTATTGCACTAATCCAGCACCTACAGGTTCCCTTAACAGAAGAAAGTCTCTACCTTTTCAGGTTCTGATTTAATGCAAATGATGAAAATCACACACACAGTTCTGCAATTCACAGTCACCATCCTCATGAAAGACTAGCACAACTGCCTGTCTCTAATATTTGGCTCTCTATCCAAAAATAACTATGGAAAGTGACTGGCATCCCTGAACTCAACCTCAGCTTCCTGGTCAGTTAAACTATAAAACTGATTGCAAAGAAATTAGTGAAGATTGGTTTTAGGCTTTTTTTCCAAGAACAACAAAGATTTTTAATATCTTGCCCAGGACACTGGAGGCTAAGAGAATAAATAGGAAAGTAATGAGCCATAAAAACTTCCAAAGCAGTTTCCCTCTTCTACCATCTTAGTCTTTAATGACAAGAAGTTAAAGAACTATAAGCAACAATAAGAGAAAGCCAACCATCCATCAAAGGTGCTCTGTATTGGGATTTACTTCATATTTCAGTCTTCATCTCTCATGAATAACAAGACACAAATGCCAAGATAAGTACAATTTATCATTGATTACACACTCTGTCAAGCTAGGAGAAGAATCTTTGGTATTTCTATTTGCATGACCCAGGATTTCCACACAGCAAGATTAGGATGACCAGCAGCAGTGAGGTATTTGCCTCTTTCTCATGTAATACATCCAGTATGATATAATTCACACTAATTCAGGCTTCATCAGACTTCCCACCTTTCCTTTCTGTAACACCCAGCCACCCAGTCTTGTCACAGACAGAACAGGACTTCAGTTACCTCGGTTTTTAATCATTTCTGACCTCATAAACCCGAAGTTTTTCCTCCGTTCCATCACCATAACTCTTGTAACATGCTAACAAGAGACCACTTTCTTAAGGAAGATGAAAGATAGGCAACAACCTATCCAGATTTTTAGTTATTCCTTTTATCAGAAGACACTGATAACCCTAGCATTCAAGAACCAGGGAAGGGGAAGATGAAGCAGATAGAACTCAAGGGGAAAAAAAAAAAAACTAAGCAACAATAAAAATCCACACATCACAAAATTATGCAAAATAAACATTTTTTTAAACACTGAAAGTAAAAGGGAGAAGATGATGAAATGAAAAACAGGATTCCTTTCACACATTGAGTAATGTCTTTGTTATTTTTGATACCAGAAATGTAGAATTTAAAGGCTTTTGAAGCACAGACACAGAATGCTCAGTTTTCAGCCACAATATCAGTCAGTTAGTTTTCCATAGCTGTAGAAACATACATATACAGAAAATGAAACCTTGGTCTTATCCTGGCAAGTGAGCCTAGCACAATCACCCAGGTAACCTGGCCATCTACAGTGGCAGCAGCATTCCTCTCCTAGATCCTTCATAAATCACTGCCAAAGTCTGCTTGGGGATTAAACATTTACTGAAATAACTGATGTGATTGCAAACCACCTCGAGCAGTGTCCTCAGGTGAACGCACTTTTCCCAAAAGGAGTGCCTTAGACTCCAGGAGAATAGCACACTACACACTTTTGCAGAGCCAGAAGATGCATTTCCTTAATGGTTTTCCAGGACACTATCAATATTAAATAAATATCAGTCATTACATGTAAATACATATAACAGTTTTAACATAACAGTTTCTTCCCTCTGCAGGGAAGAAAAGGAAAATCCATCAAAGAACGGTGCATGGGGAAATCAAATATCAAATGCTTCCTGCTTCCAAGAAGAGATGTAATATTCTGTGAATGACTGACCTGGCTCTGACCTTGATCACGGTAAGAGATTTGTTTTGGTAGTCTGCTGTAGCCAGCAACCTGCAGAGCAGTTTGGGAATCCTACCAGAGGGAGTCCTCAATGCTGTAGTTAAGAAGCACATTTGTCTATGTGGAGATACTACTGCAGATATGGCATTGCAATAATATATTTCAAATTGCTAGACAAATACATTAAAAGAATGCTAGATAATTAAATACATAAGCATGAAAGGTTTTTCTTGAAGATAACATAAGGTGAGATGTAGCACTCACCACAGTGATTTCTGTAACAAATGCAGCATTGGAACAATATTAGTGGATTTAATTATGGCCAGGCAACAAACTCAAATAAATTTTCTCACTCAATTTATGCACTACTGACTCCAGGTATCACAAAAGATTGGAGAAAAGTTCAGACCTCTGTGTAAAGCAGCAAGTACAGATATTACCTTCATATAAAGCACATGAAAATGCAGAGAAACTGAACAAAGCACCAACACTTTCATTTTCATCACAGACACAAGCCAATTTTTTTTCTGCATTTAACTTGGTTTTGCTTGCTATAAGAAAAAAGTCAAAGAATGTTCAAGCTTCTAGCACTTTTTATCTGAATAAATATGAAACTTACTAATTAGACACTGAAAACGGTTGCACCTAAGCAGCTTTCAGGCCACCTAAGGGTGTTACTTCATACCTAAATCTTTGTGTAATTTGTTTCCATCTCAAACCCAGGGTTTTTTAGGTGGCCTGACATAAATACAAGTTGAAAAAAAGATAAAAGTGCATCCTGCAGTAATTGTCCACCCAAGATTTACTGCTTATTATTCTATATTGCTGTAGCCTTCCTGCACTTAGAGGGGGCTTACAAAAAAGAGGCAGAACTACTCTTTCCTCAGGCAGATAGTGATAGGACAAGGGGGGATGGTTTCAAATTAAAGAATGTAGATTTAGATTACATATCAGAAAGAAATTCTTTAGTGGTGAGGCC
>VXBC01009562.1:113160-202405 GCA_013399945.1 Ploceus nigricollis
CAAGGGCTGGATGGATGGGGATTTGAGCAACATGATGTAGTGGAAGGTTCCCTGCCCATGGTAGGGGGTTAAAACTGAATGATTTTTAAGGTGCCTTCCAACCCAGGCCATTCTAGAATTCCATGATTACATATATATTTTTAATATATATATATTTATATGTATTTTTAGATATTAAACATAGACTTATAGATCATTTAGGTTGGAAAAGACCTCTAAGATTGAGTCCAACCACTGAGCCAGCATTGCCAAGTCTACCACTAAACCCTGTCCCTAAGCATCACATCCACACAAATGTCTATTTATTTTTTACAGGGAGGCAAAACTCACAGCTGGGTAACACATGGTGACTTGAACAGACTAGAGAACCAAGAACAAAAAAATACCCAAAAATTATGCTTCTTGAAAAACTAGAGAAGAGACAGATAACCAACAGTAAATATCTGTGGACACCTGTGAGTCTGAACAGGTGAAAGACCAGCAAATTCAAGAACTTTCAGGTAAATTCCAGTAATTAAATAGAACATCCAACCTACAAGGCAGTTTGATTCCATGGTGCCATGGGATGTTCAGTGTTTTAGCAGAAGTCCTCTGCCCTGCAAGCACAGCACCCTGCTGCACAGGGCACTGGTGTAAACTCTGTCCCAACAGCACTGAAGAGTTGTCTCTAAAAATGCTCTGCCAAGTCTGTAGTGGGGTCTTTTCTCACTACTGAAATCACCAAAATGTGCAGGGAGCCAAAAAAGACAGGGACTGCCAGGTGGGATGAGCACAGGGCACAAACTGCTGGCTGGGGCAAGGGGTGTTCCCTGTGGAACAGGAGGAGCCTCCAGCAGGGCTTTTACTGCAGAACACAGAGGACACACCCTGAGTGCTTCCAGCAGCCAAAGGCAGCACATCCCTAATTGGCAAACTCCACTTTCAGACATGGCAGAAAGCAGCTGACTAGAAGGCTGAACATGAAATGAAAAAAATATTTCCCTGAATAGAAAGAACCCAGGAGAAAAAGAGCATTTTGCATTTTTTGTACAGGTATGAAAGGGCTCTGCTAACCAGAAAAGCTTCGGTGGTATCACAAAATAAAAGTGTGAACCTTACCTCAGCATGAGAGTAATTATGGATAAGCCATAATATGTTCTCAGCTCCAGTGTGATGGTGTTTATATCTCAGGTGTAGTGTGAGTTTAACTTTAGTGGGTTGGTGATTAAATTTAAGGTATATATGAATAATACATGGGGAATAAAATGGGGCATTATTATAGACAAAAGAAGTGAAATAACCAGTTGGAGATGTTGTTACAGGACTCTGAAAGTGCAAGCTTCCAGATGTTTATGTTCCCCAGCTTAAAAGATTAATGAGAACACTAAAGATTTATACCCAGCCCCTGGAGCAGAATACAAGTGGGGTTTTCGAGGCATGAATCTCACCACTTCCTGAACGAGGCAATTTTCCAGGTTCAGTGTGGTTGAAGCTAATTTGCCTGGAATTACCTGGACTCAAAGCCATTTAAATTCAGTCTTGACAGAACCTCAAGGGAAACTTGCTGTGCTGGCACATAAGACATTTGAACTTTTGGAGCAAATTCATGGCATAAATAACAGTTTTCTGTGTTTTGAATTCTTGGTTTAGCAATGATTAAGTAGACTGCACTGCCCTTCGAGCTCTAAAGCTGCTTCCAGAGCAGAGAGAAAACACACAGAAGACAGTATCTCGACACATGACCTACTATTGCTTGTACTTCACAAACTTTGTTTTGATGGTATTTTGTCACCTGTCACAACTTGGTTTTGAATGAAAGAATGAAGAAAATCAACCCAGCTCCATCATCCAATACCAGAAAACTAGCTTCCCATCATGGCAACTCCACTTGATTTGGAACACTGTGCAGCATTTATCCAAAGTTGTGTCAAAATGCAGGAACTGGTGTATTCCTACCTTGCCAAACTGTAAGCCTTCATTTCCACATCTCTTGCTACGCTTCCTGTACCCACATAAAACATTTTACAGCAATTATTTTTTTTCTTGACTGAGTGTTTTGTCTTTCAATAATATAAGGCTACTTGCTTCTGGAAAACTGGTTTCAGGGAATCAGCCAGCAAGCTTTTGAAGGTCCACACTTGCCTGTTCTTAGTCATGATGAATACCCTCCACTCTGCCAAACAGCCCTTCTCACTAAAGCAGCTTACAACTCCTCAGAATCCCTGAGGTGAGAGAATTTGGGAGCCACAGGGATAACCACTTCAACAGGCTGACCTGGCAACATGAACTGTCTCCTTCACAAACATCTCTTCCTTATTTCAAACTCTCTTTGAAACAGCACCATTTTCATTTACCCAAGCATGAGTTTGTGGCCATAACATCCATGTAAATCACTTACCACTTCCAGCCAGCACCTCCAGTTTCTAAGCCAAAGGAACACATGGAAAGCCTTCAAATCAGCTGTTTTCTTGCCAATACCAAGAACTGCCTTCTTCCTTTGCTCCTGCAACGAGTCAGGCAAGCCCAGCCTGCAGAACTTAGTAGCCCCAACCAGGGTGGGGTTGCCCCTCAGGTGCACAGGGTCAGTGCTGCTGTTAACCCTTCACAGGTGGCACAGTGACAGCCCAAACCTTCTCCACCCAGGTTCAGAAACAAATACATTTCATTCTGAACATGAAATGTGTATGGGTTACCTGAGAATTTTTTGGGCACTGCCACAGCTGACTGTCATTAGTCTAGTAACTTAAAGTTTATTGGAAAAAACCCTATTGTAAATTCAATGCCCTGAATTTATTTTTGCCTACATAAGGATGCCTTGCTAAGAAGTAGCGTAAGTTTTGATAGACAAAAGACCTGATCAGAGCATTATGGTCAAAACTGTGTGTGAATGATTTTTGTATGTGGACTGACATGCAGAGCTGTTAAGTAGAAGTGGTCTCTCAGAAAACTCTTATGACATTGCACAAATTAGCAGAACTTACATAAGTGTAGGGGAATTTATGGATCAGAATCAGAGTTTAGCATGCGTGACATTTTCGAAAGCTCTCTTTGCCCCAGACACATGTTTTAAACATTCCTGTTCTCCAAGGAGTAGAGAGTTTGGATGGTGCTTTTGGTAAGAAGCAGTAGATAAGTATTTTTATTGAACATGGTGCTTGCAAAAGCCACTCCAGACCCTCTGCTTTTACTCAGCTTGAAGGCACTGCTACCACAGTTTGTGTTGGTTAGAGCAGTTCAGCAGCAGCCCCCAGTGGGTTGCGTGTCATGTGTGTGCGTGCCAGCAGCTCTCCACAGTGCCCTCCTCACTGAGGGGCTTGGTGACATTTGATGCAAATGCTCAGAGAAGCAGAGAAGTGTTATAGAATTCAAATCCAGCACAGTACAGATGTATCTCACAGCACCTCTGTGAGAAATCAGGCTTGGCTCACTTAGACTAACCAAGTAGCTCCAAAACAGGATCAGTTTTGCTGTATCAAAGCTGTCTCCTGCAGAGCTATTTGGGATACCCACATTATGCTCTAAACACCTGGTTGCATGGACTTTATTACATTAAGGTGACCAAAATAGCCCTTTGGAAATCTGACTGTTACCAAAAAAAGTATTTCCACATGTTCAGCTCAATGGACACAACCTGAGTGGACTTAGAAGACCCCAGCTGGAGCTGACTGGCTTTAAGATAACTTATCTGTCCTCTACCTCTTGCCATGGAAACACAGCCAGGCAAGCCAGGAGGTGAGCACACACATAGCCATCATAGATCTGGATGGTTTATTGGCTCAGGCCCTGTGTGACAGGAGACCAGCTGTACTTGCCTGCTCCTGAGAGCAGTGTCAGTGTTGCTGCACCTGGGCAGTTGCTCCTGAGCTGTCCCTGCACCCATGGCACAAATAACTCAAATTTGGCTGACTGAAAGCTGACCACATCAGCCTCTAAAAGCCCCTTTTTCCTTATGTGAACAAAAGAAAAATGCAGCAGCCAAAAGATAAAGGAATAATTTCCTGCAGGTCTCCTTTCTACTTATTAACAGGCATCTATTCTTTGACAATGCAAATAGAATAATAGTATTTCTTACTTTTATGTTAATAATGTTTAACTTAATAACTTCTTCTGCAGGCATTTGCTGTCAAGCACCAGGATATCAGATGCAGCCCATCATATAAAATGAGTCTGACATGACTGTTTTTAAAAAACAGGCTTGCTAAAGATACAGTGTGAATGAATGTAGAGATGTACATACGTGCACAAAGACAAGCTAGATTATCATCAAAGTGGTTCATCTGGTTTTACAAAGTACATATGAATTCACTAGTTATTTCTCCTTGGAATATACACCCCCCATCCCCAGTGTAGAGACTTCTTTTACAAACTTTGTTAAAAATCCTGAATTAATAATTTATCTGACTGGAGCTAATGGCCATGGCAGCAGTGAGGAGTCCCAGGGCACAGCCCGTGCTGGCACAGCTCTGGGTGCCAGCTGCCACGGGCTCCTGGATCAGGTGTCAGCCGTGCTCGCCCGCGGCTGCGCTGCAGCGAGCGCCCTGCCAGAGCCTGCCCGGAGCTGCAGCAAATCCTGCTTGGGATCTGGGCAGCAAATCCTGCTTGGGATCTGGGCAGCAAATCCTGCTTGGGATCTGGGCAGCCAAGGTGAGCCCTGCCCGGGCCAGCCCCACAGCCCTGCCAGCCCCAGCCTCAGCAGCTCCTTCGCACTGCGCTCACTCCCACGGCACAGACATTTGCTGTGGGTCACAGCCTGGCCTGATACATGTCAGTCCTTTGCTTTACAGCAGTCAAACTCAGGGACTAATCTAGGAAATGGGAAATAGATTAGTCCCTGGGAAATGTTGATAATATTTTAGCTATATTAAAACATTAGTCCAATGCTTAAGGTTAAGACATGATAAGGTAATTTTAGAAACCACTCAAACCCCTGGCACAGGCTGAGTCTGTATGAGTTCCTTCGTATTTCTCATGCAGTGGATATAGCAACTCCCTGATTTCAAAACACCAGCTACATGGTCAATATAATATAAACTTTAAAGGCATTTCACTGTAAGCTTGATATCTACCTTTCATATGCTGCATTTATGTTCTCATTTGCAAACTATTAGCAGCAGCTTTATCCAATAGGCTGGATTACATTTGGAAAATCACCCTGGTGATTAAGTTGCTCTTACTTAAGTATTCAGAACCAAAACATGCTTATGATTATCATGGTAATTTTTTTCTCTCTGTGCTGCTAATTTGTGACAGGATGGTACTGATATTTGTTAAAACTGATTAAAAATAGTAATTATGTGAAAAAATCTGAATATTGTTTGCCTGGAAAAATGAGAACACTGTAAGGCTTTTCTTTGCCTATTTTTTCTTAAAAATTTTATAGCAGTTGTTTATGTTTGAATTTTTCAGTTCTGTGTAGTTTGGGTATACTTGATAAAGCATACTTCAGATTGCTATGGGATTTTAGATTATAAGCAGGACATCTATGATTAAAATATATTCTTTAAAAGGTTTTTTCTTTTAGTTATCTTTCACTTTCATCTGATGAAGGATAAGAGATAAAACAGGCTTTTGTTGTTTACTGTACATCTGGAGTATAAAAAAAGTGTTATACGAGGAAAGGATATTCCATGAAAAACTATGTCAGACACATTTGCAGTCAAAATTCCAGAAATAGCAAGATGTTGGATAATTAAAATGTCTTCCAGGTCTAAACCATAGGGAGCTGGAGTTTTAATCACGTAGAGTATATTCATGAGAAGTTTCCTCTTTTATCTACATGATCAGATTTTGATGCTTTCTTTTAGGAAGAAATAAGATCCTGCTCTGGAGCACAAACGTTGTTACATTCCCTTAGTATTGGCAGCACTCACGGAATCAAACGCTTTTGTAGAAATCTGGTTTTTTGTTTACCTTTGTCTTAAGAAGGATGTGCAAAAAAAGTTCAAGCTCAGTTTGTCCTCAAAGTACACGCATCCCTTTGGGTTTGACTCACCTGGGAAGCAGCTGAGCAGGGAAACCCTTCTGCAAACAGCTGCTGCCCCTGCCAGAACAGCCCTGGAGAGCAGCAGCCGAGGACCCGAGCCTGGTTTTACTGGGAGCCCCAGATCCATCCTTAAAAGGCTTAATAAAGTGCCTGCTACAATAACAAGGTAAATGTAAAGGGGACATTTCTGCTGTGAGGCCTTCAGTGGGCTGCAGGAAAACTGGAATGAGCTTAGTGGGGGAAAAATAAGATTAGCCATTTTTTCATAGCCAGAAGATGCTTTCACAGCTAAAGCACATCACTAATCATATTTTCTAATTCCACCACATCTTTTATTAACTTATTTTTCATCTTGTAGCCCCCCCACAACCATAACATTTAAATAATGATACACTGGTATCTGTACCATCTTAGTCTACCCCTAGTCAGATCTAGTTATTGAGCAGTATTTTAACAGCTACGGTAATTTTAAGGAACAATTTAGATCTAGGCTACGTTAAGAGAAAGGAAAACACATCAGTGCCAAATTAGGCTCTGATGAGGCTCTTGATCACTTTCCTTTCTCCTGACAAAAACAGAAGGTGCTAGTAATGCTGTGAAGGTCTGTGTCCCTGATGAACAGATGTTAATAACAAAGAGCATCTTCCCCATGTTAAATAGCCAAAAGAAGAGATATTGCAGCCATTGATAATGATGCCCATATATCATGCATGCTAAATCATGACTAAATAATTAAAATCTGTGCATGATACTTGTTTCAGGCAAGTAAAGCAGATCACAGTTTTAGTGGTCAGAGGAAATGAAATGCAGCTTTGCAGAAGTGATTGTCACTGAGCACACAGAGCCCTAAAAAATGCACAAAGAAAATTAAACTAGGAAAAAGGCAATTGACTGTGAGCAGCTTAGTCAGGACTGAGGGCTGGCAAATCACTGGCGGTTTGCCTTCTGGTTATTTTGATGGATTGTTTGAATATGCATTGACGTGGAGACAGTGAAAGGAGGGAGGTGATGAGCAGAAAGTTCTCCCAGGGTGAGGTTGGTGGCTGGGCGCTCCCTCTTGCTGGTGGCAGGGCCTTCTCTTGTCACTGCACAGGCTCTCCACCCTTCTCAGCCACAGGAAATCATGGATGGATAGACTGAGGATATTTCCTGCAGTGGGGGAAATAGCTGAATAGAGGAATTCTAGCCCGTTAACAAATGCTACACGCTGTATTCTCCGTGGTCTCCACTTTACCAGCTCTGCTTGTGCTGGCAGGAGCCCTGGAATGATGGTATTGCCCCAAACTCACCCAAGAGCACGTCACCCAGCTGCCACGTTCCCTCCTTGTGCTGTGCCTGTGACCTGCAGGGCCCCTCCCCAGCAGATCTCTCCCCTGCACACATCTGTGTGCACAAGTGGGGGGAAGGCTCCATTTCCTGAGGCCTGCCCATGTGCTGTGGCCAGCTGAACTCGTGGAGACCCATGCAGAGAGCAGCTTATCTCACGTCTCATAAAATGAGGGCTACAAAGCCAGTGCAGCTTTGTTAGCTGTCACACAGACCTTTCCTTCAAAGCACAGAGAAGAAAAAAACCCAAAACAACCTATTATTCAAAACATGAAAGAAGAATTGGTTGAAATTAAATTTTTCCTCCTACCCATTTATAGAAACAGATTAAGAGACTTTTGAGGAATAAGAGAAAGTATCTGTTTCATGGAAGGTATATTTACTTGAAGTATTAAAATTGAAGTTAAGTGTAGCTTTTTGCACAGATTAAGTTAAAACAGATTTCACTTGATAAATTTGCATAAGCACATACACAAAACTTTGAGAATATTGCTTTATTCCTATAGCAATAGGAATGCTTTAGAGAATGAATTAGCAACTTAGCTAACAATAACTAGCAATAATTAGCAACTTAGCATACAATAAATGTATATTCCCACGGAGGACCATGTACTCATCCATGCTGCTTTGCTAAGACTGGTGCTCTTTGACAATCCAAATTCAGAGGTGTGGAGGGAACCAAACACATTTGTATGTAATGATATCAAGACAATCTATCCCTATTTTTTACCAGTTATAATTTTACATTACATGAAACTTTATTTTCAAATTTAAAGTGTAGAGAAGTGTTTCCCTCATTTTCCAATCAGCTGCTAATATAGCAATACTGAGAAGAGTAAGTTGTCTTTTCCAGGTGCAGTTGTGGTGTCCTGATATTAATTACAGAATAAACACAATGATACAAACAACTTACTTCCCAGTATCCTAATTGTCATATTGTATTTTTCTATTATACCCATTCTTTTAGTATTAAAGTGCTACAGTAGCAAACAACATATACACACCTACTTTATTTTGATATCTTTAAGCATGGTACTCTTGTCTTTGCACATGCACCCAAAAGACTTTGTGCTGATTAATGTCAATGTACTTCAGTTAGAGAAGGAAAGTTTTAATTTTGCAATTGTTTTAGTAAGTGTAGAATTTGTCTAAGGCAGGGACACGTAAGCATTTGTCGGAGTCTTTTGGGAATGTGCTCTTTATTCTGTTTCCTGCTCCATCTCCTGTAATCTTACATGGTTTGGAGTGCTGCAGGTTAATGATGTAATTTAATCAAAGATTATTCTTTCTAAGCAGTCATGGTAATAGTCAAAGATTATGGCAATGGAGTTGTTAAAAGGACTTGAAATAATGGCAAGAGATCAACATCACTTCAAAAGTGCTCCTACGTGTTCTGACTGTGAAAGTGGAGATCCACTGTTTGCATCTTTGTGAGAAGCCAAAAATGGTTTTTAAAAATTTGAATTGAAATACACCTGTGGCACATCAGGCAGGCCTCTGTGAGAGGAAATACAAATGGAACATGGTTTAGATCTCTTTTATGTCACTGAAAGTGCATCCTTTGGCTTGGAGAGCAATCCTAACCAAGTGACAGTACATGAGGAGTCTTCCAGCTAAAATGAAACAATAGAAATAACAGTCTATTCATCTCTGTTATTGTTTTTTTTCTTTTATTCTGGAATTACACTTTCCTTAGTCCTGGTAGGTCTTTTTTTTTTCATTTAACGGGCACTAATTATTGTAAGTTTTAGTTAGTAGTACAAGATGGAGGCTTAGCTTTAGATTCTGGCCAAGATCTGAAATTATTTCCTTTAGATGTATCTATGTAGTTTCCTCTGTAAAAGAAACAATTGAAAAATGAAGTGTGTTAACTTTAGATTTCTTCTTAGAAGCCTGAAGAATGACTCTCATGTTGGACTGACTGTTGAAGGTGAATCTGGAAAGCAGAGAGGATAAAAGTAAACCAAAATCCATATATTTCAGATTACAGTTTTAAGCAGTTATCTTTTTGTTCTAGAGGTTTCTGTATGTGAGTTAAAAGGGAAAAAAATGCACAAAAAAACCCTATAACACATTTTAGCATCATAAAGCAGTTCTTTAGGGTACAATAACAACTGTAAATCCCCAAACACAGTAAATAAAGTGAAGAAAAGTATTTTAGCAAAAGGCTATTTTAACAACTAGGAAATTGCTCTTAATTGTAGCAAAAGGAATCTTTTAAACTAACATGACAAGGTACAGGCAAAAATTAATATTGTACACTAATGTTCTTTTTAGTGAGTAGCTTAGGTTGATTTATTCATTTAGGTAATTATGTACCATAATATTAGTAATTCAGAGTGAAATTGAATTAGGAAACACAGAATAAATTGAAACTGCAGTCATAATTCTTTCTCACTGTGTAAGGAACAGAGATGTATTGATGTAAGTTCTAAGTGTACAGCATAAGTTAAATTCCCTAGACTGCAATTTGATCAAAAAGCATTAGACATTTACTTAGGCTATAATAGGTCCTTGCCATTGGATGGCAGTAAAATTCTACATCAATCACTAGAAGCAAAGTGAACCTAGGAAAACAATGGGATTTTTCCTTTTTTATTTAAGAGTAGAAAGCTTGAGGGGGGATGGTGTTGCCTTAAATGCTGTGATAAGCACTAATATTGAAATATGTTTCCTTTTTCTATGTTAGGAGCATTTAGAAATAGTAAACTCAATTTTCTATTATGTGGAAAATCATTTATTTCTTCTTGAAAAGAAAAGTAAATCTGAGCATATTGAAAAGACAATGCACATTTATTCTGTTTATTGCTACCAATCTATCAGAGGTTTATAAATATATATATAGTGTACTTTTTTTACTCAACAAGATTTGTTATATTTTGCACACTATGGAAATTATTTCATAAATAATCGGCCTTCTGTGGTAGCATTGTAGAAGATTAATTATTTTCTCTTGCATCCATTATTACTGCAAATACTATGACCAAAAGAATTCCCTTTTTAATAAGGAAAAAAATCCATCCTTTCATGTGCACCTGATGCCAGTACATGTACTGGAAGCACCCTCTGCATAGACAGAGCCTTTTTGTGCAGCAGTTCCACATCACAGGCCTTGTTTCACCACCTTTGTTCAGACCATACCAGGATCAACAACCATTCAGGTGTCTGGAAATCTGGTCTAAAGCAATTGAGTTTCTACAAGGTGATCAGCACTGAAAATTCACAAGTCATTAAAACAAAAGGAATCATTTTAGCTCTATGCCTTGTCCTTGACTGGTAATGTCAAGATTTAGACCAATAATAAGCACTTTTTTTTTTTTAATTGATATTATAATAAACAACAAATAACCATGTTCTTAAAATATTGTTTATATAAACTGCACATTAAGTAAAGAGAAAAAAAATTATTATCAGAAAAATTATCCTGCAATATTCATTTTCCACTTCCTATTTTGGCAAGGTCCACATGTAAATTAGTTTCACTTTTAAATGTACAAGTCCTGATCAATGAAAATCGATAAGAATATTACAAATACAATGACTATCACAGTAATTACACTCGTTTTTTACTGGACCCCTTTCATACCAAAAATAGATTTCATGTGTTTAGTAAATATAGAGAATTATATTTTAACAGGACTGAACTAAATAGAGCAAGAAATGTGTTCAGCATATGGTCTGAAATGAAAAAATACAAATTCTTATGTCTTCATTTAATGTTTTCTAAAAAAAGTTATAAATTTAGTAGCTTGAATTACAGTCTAAATAGCAATAAAATAAGTCAACTGTTTTTCACAATGTAGTCAGGGTGGTCTAAAAGAAGCTAAAGGCTATTAATCAGGATTTCCTGGGATCAAACCACAGACTCCCTAGCAATTTATTCACTCACTTTATATTTAGAGTCTGTTAAAACTTTATAGCTTTTCAAAGATCATATTAGGCATTAAAATTTGGAAATCATTTAACAAAAACTGTTATGGAAAAAAAAACAAAGAGAGAAACTAGCTTATCACAAACTCATTTGGAAAGAATGTGTGAAATATACTCAATGGACCCATACTAATCTGGGGTTTATGACAGTGACTGTGAAGTGAAGCAACGCCATAAACCTGGTGGTACAGTCAGTTTCACTCACAAGGACTTGTAATTACAATGCTCCTGAATTGACATAAGAAATCCCCCACAGAAATATTTCTCCCCCATGTTAAGGCCATGATCCTATACCAACTATACCATCAGCTTTGGGGGTCTGAGCAGTACCAGCTAAGACAGCTGAATTACTCATGTATTTAAGATAGTCATATACTGGCAGGATCAAAAGTGTAAGATTTTGTATTTGAAATCCCCTGAGACTTAGTGCTTGGGACCAAATCTTCTGAGGTCCAGACACTGTAAATTCACTTATATTTAGTGAGCCTGAACAGCCAGCAATTGGCTGTTGATATTCTTCTCACATTTGTATTTAGCCCAAGAAGTGTCATTAAGACTCATAAGCAGAATTTCTTGAGGTGTTCAAAATTCTTAATCTATCAGAATTTGAGATTTTCGGCATCTCCCAGTGGGATTTGGTGCAATATAGGATCAGGCTGCAGCTGAAATAAAATTTACAGTGCTGTGATATGTAGAACAAATCTGTAAGAAGACCATGTTCTTCTAGAGTCATGCATTAAGCCTACAGTTCCATATGAGGGAGAAACTAAACAAATTGCTGCACTATAACCACTCTTGGTGATACAAACGAAGCCCATGCAATATCTAAAAGCCTTTCTACTGCCACACAGACACTGCTACCCACAATCTGGCCTTACTTCAGTCATACACCAAACTAATTCTACTTTTCTTCTGAGCTCCTAACTTGCTATGATGTAAAAAGACCTATGGTGTTAGTGTGAACATTCCAGGAAGCTTTACCCTAATCTTTGGAAGTGTGCTTTAGATTTTGAAATAGGAAATCACTCAATTTGTGCTTTTATAAATTTTAAACAAAAATGGGATCACCAGATATGCACAAGTGTATCTGAAAAAAAATATTAGCATAAAATTAATAAAAAACTGACTTCTAAGGTCATTTTTTGTACACAGTGAGCAACTGCACATAATTGTGCTGAACCTGAGAACAGTACTCACTTTTTGGTGAAAAACTATACTATATAGACTTCAATTTCAAAAATATAAGCATCTTTATTAAAAATAAAAGCTCAAGTAACTCAAAAAACACTAAGATTAGACCCATGGTCAAACAGCAACAGGCTTAGACTGGCTGATGTTAATGACCAGGTGTGGCAGCTTGTTGGTTAGTTACTATTCTGCTTTACAAGTATAAGAACTTGGGGTAATGTCCAGATATTCAAACCACTCTGTGTGTTCTGTGGACAGGAGTTGTGGGGAAGAAAAAAAGGTGCTGGGAGAGCAGTAGAAAAGAAATAGTAAGACATCCTATAAAGCAAATGAATGCTTCAGAGTCAGATGAGCTGTGGACATCTGACTAATAAAGGGTGGGCAGAGTGGGACTGGGGAAAGTGGGCAGAGAATAAAGCAGTAAGGCAGGAAGTTGTAGAGTCCACAAGGTGGACAAGCAGAGTGTTGAAATGTCAGTGAGCCATCACAGTGGGAGGCAGCTGGATTGCAGGTGCTGAGCTCAGGGAACTGTGGCAACACCAGTTGAAAAGTTTTCTGAATGCCAGAATTTAGTGCTATCCTCAGAGGGCAGGGCTGGTGTTAGGTAGGTGCTGAGGGTTTCTGCTAGCACTCCAGCTTCTCCCTGGTCCTGGCACACCTTCCTTCCAGAGAAAGGGAGATAATATCAGGATTTTCAAAAATTCTCAAACATTGGTTTCCTACCACAAAAACAGCCTTGATTTGTTACTCAAAATCCTTCTTACTCTAAGTAATTTCAGATCAAATTATGGCCTAACATAACTGTACTAACCACAAACTTCAACTAAGGACATTAGATCTAAAGGAAGGACTTCAGTTATGCTTCTTAGGACTTAGATCTTTAAAAAGGTAACAAATTTACCATGTAAAGCCTATTTACCTATGAAAATCTCGGCCAAAGACCCATAGCTGGATCCAGTAGACACTTACTTTTCATGGAGACCCAGTTCTAGAGAACTGAAACCTACACTTCATGATTACTAAGTTGCTATATTGATTGGTAACATACCACTTTTATTCCCTGACAAGTAACCTGTAATGTCAGCAGCTCAAACTTCAGGCACACCAAAATAGAAAGATCTTGTAGGTGACAAATATCTGAAGAGGGAATATCAGCAGAAAAAGTCTGTTTCTTGCTCCTAATTTTTCCTTTTGTGGGAGTCTGTCATTAATACAGTTCTAATGCCCAGAACTGGTCTTAGTCTTACAGATCTCTGTTGTCTGTGTAAGATGCAAATGGAGAATGCACAGAAATGTACTCAAGGAGAAGGACTGAAGTGCTGACCCAGCTCTGTGACACTGCAATCAGCTGCTCTTCCCACATAATGAGGTATCCATCAGACTGGAGCAGTTTGCAAATTTTTGCACAAATTGAAATAATTTCCTAGTCTCTTTTATACTTGCTCATACCCTAAACATTCCCCTGAGGCATACAAGAGGCTGAAACTTTAATCTTGTATTATTTAGTTGGGTTGTACAGTTGATGTGACCTGATAAGTGTTAATAATTAGTATCTCATTTTATCAGTTGCAGAATTTGTGCACACAGAAGTCTTCCAAAACACAGACAATTTTTGTTGACTCTCAGAGAGGAAGTATGAAGGATCTGTACTTCCCAACGAGTCGCTCCGTGCTCCTACAGGATGTACATTCCTTCTGTCAAGTAACAGGCACAAATTATGCCAAGAAGTCATTAGCTGTAAAACAAGTAGCAGGATCCAGGTGCTAAAAATAGATTTTGAAGACAATCAAATAATTTAGAAACTATGATACTTTTACTTGATACAACTAATTACAAATAGTAAAAAAAACCTGTCAGGAATCCAGTAACTCAAGAATCAACAACTCTGCCCAGAAACGGGAAAATGCAAATTGTCTACAAGAGCACTCACTAGAAGCATTTCTCTCAGCTGTTAACTAGAATCAGCTACAGGTTGTCTCCAAAGGATGTCTCCAGTGGAGCAGGTCTGGTGGAGAGGACACACAGCCCAGCTCTTGGCCCTGCCAGGTTGCCCTCTGGCTGGGTGTGCCCCAAACCACCAGGTGTGTGACTGCAGATACCTGCAGCCATCACAGAGCCTTCTTAGTGGGGATTAAGCACATCTATTAGACCTCTGGTTGCCAATGGATGTTTTAGTTTCCTGAGCACAGACTTTCATACGTAGACAAGCCCCAAGTTAATTTCAAGTCATGATTAGTTTTTGACAACATTTAAGATCTCTGAATTGGTGTTTATTTTGAGGCTCTTGATATGCAAATCACTTATGCTAAATTCTGCAGCTTTGACTCAGTTTAGATTATCAGCATTTACCTGCAAACATTTGAATAAACACAAGTGAGACCATCCTTTAACAACCCTTTTAAGATCAAAGAGTCAGTATTCTGCCTTTGAGGCTTGTCAGTTTAAAACCTACACTAACAATTAAAGGATTCCTCCCCCTCCTCTCTGCTGTCTCCCTCCCTCCCAAAACCAAGAATGAAAAGATTCCACCCTGCAAGAAATGTCCAGTTTTATATGAGAACTTCTCATTAATGAGTAAACATGCACTGTTCTGCAATATTGTTTCACTGCTCTTCTGCTGAATGGGCTCCATCCTGCATGGCTAAAATCTCAGGATAAAAAAAAGGGCTCTGGTGAGATCTGAGCTTCCATTAAGAATTCGATTTATTTTGTGCTATTTCATTAGGAATACCTTAAGATTTTTTCCACCATAGTTAATGTCAGAATGCCATAGGAAAAACACAGTGAATAAGTATTAATATGCTTTCTACTGACATCCCTCAATCAATAAAATGGAATTTTGTGCTTCTTGGCTAGGTAGAATAGGGCATTGTATTTTTTATAGGCATACAAAATATTTGTAAATCTGTGGAATAGTAACTAAAGAAAGATTGTGTGTCTTGAAACACATTTTTATTACTCAACAGTGGCATTTCTGAGCTAACATCCTCACTAGGATGGAGAGATTGTAAAGAGGACAAGAGTAGCCTTCTGCTCTGTAGGAGAAACTATCTTTTGGTTGTTTTCAGAAACAAGATTACACTCAGCATCGGTTTTGAAGGATTTATGTTTTCTATTTTTTTTTTAAAAATTAGGTTTTCTGTCTGAAAATATTCCAGAACAGAATAGAGTTATTGACTGCTCCACGGTCTGACAGTGTCTTGACTGACAGGCATCTTCAGCCACATTTAGCAATTGGAATAGCTGCAGAACACTTCAGAGTATTCAGTCTGTCTTACAAAAACTGTGGTGCCATTTTTCTCTTCAAAAAGTCGCCACCCCACCTGTGGGGTGGGTGGAGCTACAAATGCTCCTGGTCCTGTGGCCACCTGCACCACCAACCCCCTCTCATTCTGAAAGGGTAACTCTGAAGGATCAGGACCATACAATGATATTTTTTTGCAGCCACAAAAACAGAAAATAGCATTTTCTGTGTTATTTCCATGACTCTGGATAGGTGGGGTTAAGCATAAAAAACAGGCCATCCTCTAGCTGACCTAAAGCAAAAACTATAAGTTTGACTGTAGAGAAGGATATAAGAAGCATAAAAATGAGAAATAACCTGTATGAATGAATACAGCTTGAACTCTTAATGGATTCTGATTCACACTGGGTTTGACTTATGGTTCACTGCTTTGCACACAGTCCTATCACAGGACTTTTTGTAATTTTTTCCAGTGTTCTGAAAATAGACAAAGCCAAAAATCTGTTGATAAAGCATAAATACATTTATATATCTATGTTTTCTGACAATTTTTTTGTGAAAATTTCAGTATTTTGACTAGTCATCATTATTTCTGGTACACACACAAACCAATTTTCATTAGAGGATGTGTTCTATAGTGATTACTCAGAAGTCAGACAAGAGTTAATGTCTTTGTTGTAATGGACAGCTAAGATAAAAGTCTGATAATTCATTTGGGAAAACCAGTACATGAGTAGTTGCAAACTAAATTAAAATTTAAAAAAACACAGATAATATATCTCCTGACTGTATAGACATGGTTTGTTTTCTGTCTGCTTCTCTTCTCCCCTTGCAGTAAGGTCTTTCCACAGACTCTTTAGTGTGCTCCGTAGTACTCAGTGTGCTACTTCTGTGAAAATCCAGTCTGTGTTGGATTTTTTAAACATTGTGAGCTCAGTTAGTGGGTTATAGCAGCAACTGAAGTGTCATGAAGTAAATTAAAGCCCATGTTTAATGAATACCACCTTAGCTGCCAAAAAGTACCTTGGTATTTTCAGACCTCTGTGATGCTGAGTGTTTGTAAATAAAACAGTTCTGTCTTTGAGAGAGAAGTTACACAGTCCAGTTGCTTCCACAGTTCTTATTGGAGGAACTAAAAACTACAAAGCAAGTTTTCCTCCTGCAAAGTAAACATTTACTGATGTTTCAGAAAAACTTGCAATTGCATAAGTGGGATGTTATCAAAATATCACAAAATATGTGAACCAGAGAGATACTGGATATTATCAAAACACATCAAAATATTCCACCTGCGATGAAGAGCTCAAAACAGCCTCTATCTAAATGATAACTGCATTTATTATGGGTATCATTCTGTAGACTGAAAAAGATAACACTGTGTGAAATGGATTGACATTTTTATAAGAAAGAAAAAAAAACCCAGAGAGAGGCAAAAGTTCATGTCTTAGAAATAAAGCAGAAAGTTATATAATTCTCAAGCAGTCTTTGCAATCCTTGCCCAGAATGGCAGTGATGGACCCCTTCAGAGGGAATAATAGGAGCTGGATCTTGGGAAGGCTTTATAACTCCTGTGTTTCCTGCACAATGTTCATTAGGACTTAACACATTTTCTAGGGAAGGCAGCTCAACCATTTCTCTTCATTTTAGCTAAGAAAATGAGGGGTAGCTCAAGTGAATACAAAAACTACATTTGAATGGGATTCTTCCATTTTTGTTTTAATAGAATTGCCAAATAAATCAGGTGTTTCATGCCTTCACGTGGTAGAGGACAAGATCCCAGTATGAAGTAACATAAGCAAAAAGCAGAAGAAAAAGAGGCAATAGGAAAGGTTAGGAGAAAAAGAAGTCATAGTAAGTCTTGCAGTTACCATGAGGCCTCTTTATTCATGCCTTTACACAGCTATTTATATATGCATTTATTCATACATGATATCCAGTAAGTTATCCCAAGGACAAAGTTGAGGAAATGTGAAATTAGATCTGAAACAGATTGTTACGAAAGAAAGGAAAACTGAAGACAAGATGCTCACACAAGAGAAATGAGAGAGTGTGGGGAGGAGAAAGTGAAAGATCAGAGGGTTGAAGACAATTGGCCTAGTGACAAGGGACAGAGGCATCAGGTGTTTGCTGTTGCTGAGAGAGTTTGGTCACAGAGTGAAAAAGTTCTCTGAGAAGGCAGGGTGTAGGCTCAGCAAATCAAAAACTCCTGAATGGTTGGTAAAACACTGGTACTGAAGCTTTTGTGGAAACCTGAGGTTTGGAGAAATCAAGAAAGATGTGGGGATTTTTCTTGGAAGACTTTTTGGGGAGATGCAGAAGGAAAATATTCTCTCAGGATGAAACTGTGGAGTCTCAAACCTCACAGCAGCCAGAAGGAGCCATCTTCTAATCATTCCATACCCCCACTGCATCTGCAGCCCCTTACAGGGTATCTGCAGAGCTCTTGGAGATGGCCAAGAGAAACACTTTTGTAAGCCATGGCCTTTTCCTTGTTGGGCAGACCTAGAAATGATGCTGCCTTTGAAAGATATAAATGGGACAGAATGGGATCAATCAAAGTAGTTACAAGTCATGCATTCTGTTGTAATTTTTTGTCACAGCAAAATNAAAAATGAAAATATGACAGGAATGCATAAAATTATGCAGAAATTAATTCACAGAATAATCCGCACAGTAAGAAATCCAAAATTTTATTTATAGAACTGGTGTCTGACAACACCATTGTCTTTAACTACTATTCTTTTATGAGGCAAATCCCAGCATTTCTAAATGTGAAGAAGAGATTTAATATTAATAATTTTTAGACATCTAGGGCTAATCACAGAACTCTTTGACATAGAACCACAGAAGGGAGAGAGCTGCTCCAGCTTCTTGGCTGCCCAAGCAGCCCAGCTCAATGGGTTAGAAGTTCACTGGTTAAATCAGCTGCATAAACCCACGGGGAAATCCTCTGGCCAGCCCTCAGTCAGCTGTCGTGCCTCCTTTGCTGGGTTTGGTGGCAGTGGGTGACACCCCTGCAGCTCCCTGAGTGGCACTGCCCTCCCCAGGGACACAGGTGGGAGAGCCAGGCAGGGCCCAGGCACGCCCCAGCTCTGGGGCCACAGTGCAGGCAGGGACATCCCCACCCCATGGGCCAGGTGGGGCAGGGACATGAGGGGCCCTGCAGGCAATACCCCACCACCAGCACCCAACAAGGCTCTGCCAAGCTGGGAAAAAGCCCAGAAGGGAATCCAGGACAAAAGGGGTACCACATAGCAAATACTGCCTAAAATCTATTGATATCTCTTCTCTGCTAACATTATTGGCACTGGTTCTACTGACAAATGTTTACCATTTTTAAGGAATAAGTAATAAACTTATTGCTTCAATAAGATTTTTTTTAAACTGTAACAATATATATATCAAAAATATTAAAATCATAATATTAGTACTGCCTTAGCATGCAAAATATGCTAATAATTCCCAGAAATCCCTTTTAGAGCATTCAGTGGAGAAAAATTAAGTAGATAGGAATGCGTATTGCCTAAGATATGCTTTTGAAAACAAAAGACTTAATTAATGGGGCTGTGACATAGAAAAATACAGAACTTGTTCTTGTTTGTGTGTTCCTACTTGGAAAGCTGTTGGGAAAATTTTGCCATTATCCTAAAGGGAATACAAATGTGTCTATTTTAATGTTTATAACTCTGTCTGCTTTATGAAACAAAGATGTCTATACGGCAGCAAAGTGAGTTCCAAACAGAAAAGACAAACTTCTACTGAGAGCTGACATTAAAAAATAATGGATAGAAATATTTCCATGAAGCTTGGCAGGAATATGTACACTGTAGATGAACAACTGTTTTAACAAATGTTCAATAGAAGTATCCAGAATCCAAGGAGGAAATAGCATAACTACTGATGTCTGATTCCATTAGGATCAGAACCAATGCACTGCTAAATTATCACAGGATATTTTATGAACTGTTATTGATGATTTAGTGGCAGGCTAGGTTATGTAGCTTACAAGCTGTCACCTTTAAGGTGAAGCCAAAAGCAAGCCCAAGGATATATTCTAAAGGAAAATGTAACAATTATTACAGCATGTGTGTCAGCAAAGTTCATATGATTCATTGTCCTTCTGGTAATAGGAAAGCTGTCAGTGGGTGCTCTTGGGCATGGTTCAGCTAACTATATAAAGAATGTTCTCTTAAACATTCACCTACGGCTTGGGATTCAGAGGTTGCTTGTCTGATTAAATGGAAAGGAGGTAATTTAAAAGCATCTTCCTTTACAAATATGTTACTGTCAATTGGCTTTGGTTCAGAGGTTTCCAATCTGAAGTACATGAGGCAGCTGCAGAAGAACTCTATTAATATTCCTGCATAAAATGCTTTCTTAGCCCAGGTCAGCTCCCCTATGCACTTTTGATGTATTAGAACTTTAATGTTCAACTGAATTGACAAGTGATGGGTTTTACAATCAATGTGCACAAAGGACATGCCATTCCCAAGCAAGCTCAAGATTTATTAACTATAATGATAAAGAGGAGCATGTCAGGTGGAGGCTACTGTGCAGTGTTTTGTTCCTCTGTAGTTCATATATTGTGCAAGTTACATCTGTGATATCTGGTTTAAAACTGGGCTGCAGCTCAGCTCTGTTTCAGTAAATGAAAGCTTTGAATTGTTAAAATGCAGAGTGTCAACCTGAGTGCTTAACAGAGGGAAAAAATAAATCTGTGGCATATTTTCCTTAATGTTCTGCCACAGGTTCATTTCTGAACTCACAGCACAGATGTTTTAAATATGATACAACCTATTTGTTCCAATGTTCAATGCTAATTCTTTGGGAAATATGTACTAAATTAGGGGAGGTTATGTTTTCTTGTGATGAAGTAGCTCAGCTCCCACCAGTGTTTGCAGGAACTTTCTCGCTACTTTGTGCTGGGGTTTTTTTCCTTAATGGGTAATGTTGGAATGAAGTGGCAGGGCCTTTCAGAGAAAGGCTAACTTACAGTAGTTTTTGTATAATGCTCTACAGATGTAGATGTTCCCCAGATGTGAACAGACTAGAAACTTAGTTTTGTCTCTGGGTGTTCATTCACCATATAAATCTCCCAACACATTCTTATCTGCTATGTAAATAAGATGTGGAATTCCAATAGTGTCTCAGCCTTCTACAGCAGATGGTATAGTGAGATTTACCACACCATTACATTTAATGGGATTGAATTCATTTGGATTTCTTGATGTTCACTCTGTCCTTCTCTGAGCAGCAGTGTTGCCAATGTTCCTGATTATATATGATTTGAGAGAGTGCTTAAAGAAGAAAAAACCCTTTATCTTAGAAATACGAGTATTTTCTGTCAAATTTTAAAGTGTGTATATATTGCATTTCAGAGGATTTATAAGCCCCATGAGAAAAGGATATTTAATGAATATTCAACAAAGAACTTGAAGTCATTACATTTCAAGATTTTTGTAAATATCAGCTATCCAGTTAACTGTTTTAGTACTAGCATCATTATATATTCATTTGGAAAGAAATGAGCTTTTTACCTCATCACATCAGTGTAGACAGAGAGAAAACAATAAGAAAGAATCTGTGTTAAGAAAAAAAGAATATTTTAAGAACAGATTTGAAATAGAAGTTTTTGATTTTCATTTCAAAGTAAAATTGGCTCACCATATGTAATAATGACACTAAATTAATAAATAATATTCAAAACTCGAGTGCAAACTGACACTGCTAAAACAGAATTAAAAATGACAGTGTAAAACACTGTCAAATTCTTGTAGTGCATTTTATTTTCAAAAAATGCTATTGCAAATGCCTTGATCTGCTTGTTCCACAAATTGCTGTGTACCCAAAATGACATTTAAATGTATACAGACATCGTATGTAGTCATCCATTAGATGATGCTTTATTTTGTCTGCTTAGCATTCTATCATTTCTGCAATATCTTATGTGGCCTAAAAATTTACTCAAACCAGTCTTATGAATTTTGTCATGCTATTGCTATCATTCCTCACAATAGTCATAGACCACCAAGATAACAGGGCAGCTGAATGAGAAAAAAATATTTCTTTTTATAATGAAACCTGAGGATTTCAGAGTTTTTCTGCCTTGAAAGCACCCAGCTATTCTAGTTACGTTAAAGTTATTTCTAACACCAGGCTTCAGGCTCAAGAGATCTGAACTGTTTCATAAATTATTCTATGAATTGTAAACCAGTCATCTGATCAGCAATAACACACGCTGCACTATGGTGCCAAGCAAGGGTAGCAATAATGCTGAATCTACATGCATGAATGAAAAAGCTTTAATTAGCACAGTGAATGGAAAACATCTCACTTTTCTCAACAGCCTATAGAGGCAATACCAGCTCTACAGCTGATCTGATTTATACCCAGAATTCCTATTCCATTGGGCACTAAAACTTCGACTTCTATTTAGAAGATAGATGAAAAATGCAGTGTCAAATTTCTGAAACTATTGGACCACTGTGGAGAGCTCTGAAATACTGATTTTTTTTTATCTAAATAGTATAGAATCGTGGGATAAAGAGGTGTTTCCACCAAGTCACCAAGCCGAAAGTGAAGAGAGCTATAACCACATTAGGAGCTCTGGACTGAAGCTCCCAGGAAGAGGCTGGAGGGGACTAGAGGTGCCCTTGTCCAGCTCCCCCCATCCTGCACACTTACAGACAAAACCAAAGTGCAAAACCCAAACTCTCCTCTTAAAAATGCTGGGTTTATGAGAGACAGAGTTTCAATGGAGAAATATTCTGCTGGAGACCTAAGCAAGCTGCAGTTGATGGCAGGCCATCCTCCCCCAGCATCACCTCACAGGTGAGCAGGATTTCCCAACACACAGATTTTGCTGGCAGTCAGTCATGGGAAGGCACAGCAAGAGATGTTCCAGCTGTTGCACAGGCATCACACATTGCTTGCTGACTCTGAACACTAACAAAATTTAAACATTAGGAAATAATTTTGCTTTGCCGTGACATTCTGTACAAAAACCCAATAAAGAATCTAAAAGAAAATCGTGGAAGAGGCAGTATGGCAGCCCTGATTCATCTCTGCCATAGTTTGTAATTGGAGTGAAAGTGAGAGCATCAGAGATCTTTCCCTTCAGTGAGACTTCACTGACAAACCTTTTCCCCCTTCAAAGACAGTGCCTTCTGATACAGCAGCCCTACCTTTCCACACAATCTGTGAATTGCTTCTTCACTCCCTGGCTCTGATGGCAATTAGATCAGACTGTCAGTATATCTCATTTTTCTATTCCTCAGCCATAGCTCTCGTTGCTTCTACCAAGGCTATTAGTGTTAGACAATACATTAATGATAGATCTACACTGGTGTTAGGGAAATGAGCTACAGGAGGTTGCTGTAGGCCCTGAGGAGTTTTCCTACTTTCTTTGATTTATTAATGATAAAGAGTGGCTTTAAGGCTGATTCTGTTTGTGACAAAAACAAACTAACAAAAAGTCTTGTGGTTAGTTTCTCATGTTTTAAAAAACAAAACAAAAAAAGCCCTAAAAATGCTCAAGCACCTGTTGTTTTCCAAGTATTTTTATAGGCAAGGTGAAAAAGTTAAGGGGAGAAGCAATTGCCATGCAAAACCCCCAAACTCATCCATACACTAATCCTGTTATTTGCATGTGTGTGAATTCCAAAGCCTTCTGAAGCATTTTTAAGAGTTTTTAGACAGAGAAGTCCCCAAAAAGAAAAACTAACTGTCCCAAGTTAATTCAATTTTGCTTTTATATTGAACTTCTAATGGCTCAAACTGGTTTAAGCTCCTCATGAGATGGACTCAGGAAGCATTGTTTCATTCTGAATAAGCACTCGTGGTTTAAACATGTATTTAGATCAGATTATTTGAAACCCTGTAAGGATAGATTTTCTGTAAGATACTGGTGGTGCTTTTGGACTATCAGAGGAGCTCTATTATTTAATGTGTCCTTTCCAGTCCTAGTAATATGAAAAGCACAGGAGAAAAAAGTTCATGATGTGTTCACACATCAAAGTATTTGGGTTCTGACTTTTACTAAAAGAGTAACAAATTAATCTGTAAAAGGTCTGCTCTGCTCTTTTTTTTTTTTTTTTAAATATATAGTTTGGAATCTCCCAAGCAAGGGTGAGGCAATGACTGCAGCAGAGAATTAAAGAGTAAACTTAGGTAAAAGAGTTATAAATCAGAATTCCATTTCTGTCTAGTCAATGCATCATTTACCCACTTAGATGTGTCAAATAGAGGAATGTCTCCACTTTTCTTTTTGTAAAGCACTACAGGATATATTAATGAGCCAGGGCAGGACAAACATTACATGAAAAATACTGATACTCAGGTGAATTATGAAATAGTAAATGAAATGGCTTTCATTTACTTGCTTGGGGGCTGTTCCTAGAGAAGTAAACAAAAAAAGAGATCTGTCTACACAGCCAGCAAAACCAGCCCAAGGAGCAGAAGGGAATTCACCAGTGAGATACCCCAGATATAGAAAAAGAGTTATTCTCCCTTCTCTATGCAATCCCAGGATAAAATAAACATATCCAGGCTTCCCGAAATGCCTTGCTGACTCCCCACCAGTGGTTATTCATACTAGCCAAGTTACCTGTGCAACTTGGAGCTGTCTAGACAATTTTTTATTTAAAAAAATCTATCCCAAATGAAAATTTAATCTCTTCTTTCCATGTTCTCTATTTTCTTTAAAGATTGGCATGCATTTTCACTGAAATTATTCTGAAAAAAAATCGACAGTATTTAATTTAATATTTAATTAAAAAGTGGATATTGTCTCTGTGTACTTTTAAGTTTCTCATTTAGGTTATTCTATAATTTTATAGGTTTTGGGTGTAATAAGATGATGCCATTAACTTAAGTGAGGTTTTTATGCAATGGGTGTATCTTCAACAGCCATCACAGAACTGCTACCCCAGTCCAGCTTCATTGTTACACAAGACTTGAAGACTCCCCACTTTGGGTAGGAAAAACAACCAGAGTCTTCCACTAGAGTACTTATGACAGCAACTCCAGATGGGAAAACATTCTGAAATTATGGAGAGCTTGTTTCTACATCTTTGATCACACTGAGTAACTTCTTGCTCTACAGATGGTGCCACTGACATCAGCAGCTCCTGCTGTAGAGTCAGGTGCTAGACAATATGAAATTGAGACCTGACCCTGGCCCTAAATACAGGTCTAGCACCTGAAGAAGAGCTATTCATTTTTTATTTGATAGACACCATTTTTATATTTATTTTGTTTTAATGTTATCACTAAAGGGAAAATTTCAGCTACTTCTATTATACATTTGTGATAGCAACTCTAAATTTCACATTGCTCATGCAGTTATGAACAAGATAAATTTGAGTCATGGACCAAACCTAGAAGCTTGTAAATCAAAAGGCACCACAGGTACTCTGTGTTCTTGTTAGTCAGTCCCTAGGATTTAGATAGGAAAAAAATTTAAAACATGAAAATAATATACTGTTAAAGTTGATTAGCTGGCTGTAGTCTCCTAGATACAGAAGATTTCCTCCTTTTGCACAGCAGGTGTATGCATGACTTATGCAGGCAAAGCTCAATTTTGTAAAGGTTAAATTTGATCAAATTGATTAAATACAGATCTTTCTTCCATTCTATCAGTATCACATTTATGCTTACTGGTTTCCAAAAGCCATAGTCATTTCCTGTTTTCCAAAAGCCATAGTCATTTCCTTGCTTTACTGGGTCTGATTGTTAAGCATCTAAAATTTCAAATAAAGAAACAATCCTTTTACCTGTAACTTGAAAGTGCTTTAAATAACCCCCTGTAAAAATGTTCCTGCTCACCTGTGACAAAGAAAATAAGTAAACATTTCTTCCAGCCCTCTGTGTTTGGCACACTGGTGCTCAGGCCAGATGAAATGATTACTTCAAGTAAAAGTACTTTTATCAAGTCAGAAGAACAAAGTTTCCAAAATCATCACACACTGAGAGAAATAAATTCAATTATTCCTTTTGGGCAAAACTGAAAACACAAGTCTGGATTTGGCAAAAGTTTAAAAATCAAGCTAAGAACTACATGTATGATTAGTAACATTGATTTTGACAGGGATTCTTATAAAGCTGGCAAATGTTTAAAAATCCTGCTAAGCACACATTTATGAGTGTTGCACATGACTGGGAAAAAACTAGCCCTGTTTCTGGGAAAATGAATGCATTAAATTCCCATTTCAAGTATCTGGTAGTCAATAATGTTGAACACCTTGTGGAAGTTACTCAGTCCAGGGACAAGAGTGCTCATTTACACCTGGGCTGATGGCTGGGGATGGGCATGAAAAACCTTTGCATCATCCAGGAGTTATAATGGAATTTATTCAGGGTCATTAACTACGCAGAGGCAGCTGTGAGCAGGAGTAAGATTTACTTAGCACAAGGATATAAAAATTAACCAATCTCCTAGATTATAGGTACAAATCTGTGCTTTGAATCTGTACAGATCAATGCTAAATTAATCATTACTATTCTGCATGAAGCAGAAAAAAGAAGTCAGCGAAAGCAGATCCTGCTACCTTGTCATTACACTCTCTATTAACACAAGTTCATCCAAAATTGCAAATCATTACAGCTTTTCCAGCATCTGCCACACTCCACTACTGTCCCTGGAGCACTCAGAGAGTCAAATATGTTTACTAAAGCATAAAACTACTAGCACCACTCATCCATGGTTACACAGACACATCTGAACATTACTTTAAAAGTGTCATAGACCTTATATTTATTGTTCTGAATAAACATTAGTCTCATGAGCAGAGAAGCACCAAAGACCAGAGCCTGGTAATTACTTGCAGGATAGGTACACTGCCATTAGCTGCAATGAAAGCCTCTCTGTCTTTCCATGTCACTGGATTTCAGTGCTAGGAAACACTTTCTTACATCAGACAGGAGAATTTAACTCCCTGCTTCTTCAGTCTCATGTACTTAGGCAATAAGACCTTAATGTTGCTGGATGTTTGACTGGCTTTTGACACAAATTGCACCAGACACAGTACATGGATAATTAGCAGTCATACAAGCTCTGTTTTTAATCCAAGCCTTTTAACATAAGTCTCAAAAACCAATATTAGGATTACCTGAAATATTTAATGATATTTTAATTTTTACAAAAACTGTAACCTCTCCTACATTGTGGATAAAATCTTGATTATTTTTTCAATGAAATTTTGGGAGTTTAACCTGTTTTGTTATTTTGATTTTAAAAGCTAAATATTTTAACATTTCCAACAGTAATATTGTTGTTTGAATAATTTTTATTAAAATTGAGCACATTTTTAAAGACAACAAGAAAAAAAAATAGGCACTGAGCTCTAGCAGTGCAATTTTCTGTGAATAAAGATTCAACTGTGTATTTGATATCAATGCCCTATAAACATCAAGACAATGCAAAATTGTTATTTATACTATCATACTTCTAATTAGAAGGGACAGGAATCTTTTCAAAGGGACTTTCATACATTACAAGCTAAAAATGGTATCAGCAGCAGCACAAGGTCAAGGAAATCAGAATGAAGTGTGACACTGAGATGTTTCTGTAAAATGCTATTTGAAGGGCTGTGACCCAGGGAGAAGGACACACGTTCACCCAAGACAGTAATATGTGCCCATGCTCCCTGTACTCACTAGACAGCAGAGGAGTTAGTTCTGTAACACAAACCCAACAACTTACTAACTCACAGCCTTTATGATTACCAAAAATTGGAGCTACTTCTACTGCTATTCAAAATTTAACTGTTGAACTCATTCCAGTCTTTCATAGATGTGCTACAGCAAATTGAGAGAGAGAAGAAAAGCAAAACTGGCAATATCAGAATTTTCCACTATTTTTCTGAAAGCCCCAGAACCAAAAGCCAATGTGTGCTTTGGCAGACTAAAACTTCCAGGCTGTCGGGAATTGGGATTATTCTGGTTTACATCAGCTACTGGCCTGACCCAGGGCCTTTGGCACTGTCCTCCAAGGGCTGGGTTGGACAGGCTGAGAGGCTGGAGAGCAGCCTCATCCCACTGCACTGTGCTGCAAAGTGCTCTGGGATGGAAGGTGGGGCTGGAGGCTCCACACGCTGACAGAAATCGAGGCAGTGTGCCATAAGGCTTTTTATAACTCATCTCTCAGCCTCACAGAAGGCAATAGGCAGCCTTTTTTTCTTCAGTAAAAATCTGCCTTTATGCATTGCTCATATTCAGCTCACAATCAGATGCTATGCAGATCAGTGCCCAAAATATCAATCCAGCCAAATGTTTGCCAAAGCTTTAGGGAAACCTTACGGTCTCAGAACTATTTGCATTCTGAGTTGAATGTGCTTTAATTTCTATCTACTAGCATCTGCTATTGTTTTCACAATCTTTTAGATGGGTTACTTGGATTATTAACAAGTAACAACTGTGATTTGACTCTTTTTTTCCACTTTTCCCTCCCCCAGTATGGAAAGGCAGCAGACTTTGCATGAAACTCTGCTACAAATCAGCCCATCCTGTTCATTTGATTTGACATTTTCGTTTTTAAGTCTGAGGTTTGCTTTCTAGCTTCCACCCATCCCTCAGAACAATATAATCTAAGTGCCACAGGGGTAATACCTCTTAAGTTGTATTCCAGTTGTATTTGATTTTAGCCTGTGTTGACACCTTTCTTTCCCAGTCTGTGTTCATGTCTTTAGTCACTCAGAGCCTTTTCTTCCCAGCCCACAAGCACATTATTCTGTAAAAGACCTTTCACTGATATATCTTCCTTGCTCTACAACTTTTATTCTCCGAGCCTTTCATTAGCAAATGCCAATTCTCCTATTTATCAACTGGCACCAGAGAAATTGCTGGATTTTCTCTTTTTCTTTCCAGACCTGTACTTCAGATCTTCCTGGGCAGACCAAGCTGGGAAAAGAGGTGATGGCAAAAACAGTCATGGGGAATTGCATTCAACTATGAAAGCAGCAGGCAACAGCTGTGGTCCTTGAACAACAAAAAGCTTAGAACATTCACCTTTTTAATTTATCTAATAAAAATGGATGATACTGGTGTGAGATGGATTCTAGCTGCTTTAGGCTGGTATTTGCATGAGCAACAACTCAAAGATCCTCAGGAGTCCTCGCCTAGGAGAGTGCTGATTCTCCCTCTGGTTTGCTTTCCAATACTTGGGAAGCACTAATGAGTGTTTTAAATCAAAGAGCATCTCAAATATTAATGATGTTTCAATGTGCCTCCTATTTAACGTAAAGCAGCACATAGCACTTTTCAGCTGATTCTATTTTTTAAATAGATTTTGCTCTCTAAGTGGCATTAGCAGGAGACCTCCGAGTGGCATTAACATATTAAGGGTGCTTAGTTCCCTGCCTGTCTGCATCCCAGCCATCCAATGAGTAACAGTTATGGCTGAGCTTGGGCAAATTCCTCTCAGGAACAGATTCATATACAGACACCTTTTACACCCTTTGGTTCAGCACATCTTTGCATTTTTATATTTTTATAGGGATTGGCTGTCAGAAGAGACATATCACACCACATTGTTTATATATAGCACCATTACAAAGACTTCATGTTTAGCTGCAGTTCACTAGGCCTGTTTTCCTTTTGGGGGGTAGTTTGTGCCAAAATGAGAGGAAATAGCATTTCCTCTGAGAGTAATGAGCAGCTGGTGCTTTTGCCCTGGTGTTTATGGGATGTAATAGGCACAGTGGCACATTTGGAACTGGTTGGAGAGAAAACTAAATGCTGCTTTCTTTTATCTTTATCACTCCCTCTCCCAAGAAGGTTTTTCAGTTTCTGTGGTTTATACCAGTTTTAGAAAAGGCAATAAAAATAAAGCTGCAGCACTTTGCCACAACGTAGTCAGATATTACAATGTACTTTTCGTAAAGATGGACTGGTTTTATCTACTGGAACCAGAAAAACTAAGATAATAAAATATTTTTAAAACTTCTCCAAATAGCTCTTGGAAGAATTAAAGCAAAGGGAGTACATCTGGAAATCATATCTGGAGAAGAACCAGTTAAATTGCCAAAACTTGTACATCTGCTCTTCTGGCCATTGTCTGACCTTGACTTGCATATTCATGGCTGACATTCTCATACCAAGAAACTTTAAGCCACTGTCAGGACAACAGTAGAAGAACTTTAAAGTACCTATTTCTCCTCCACTGCATTTACCAGTTCTTCAACCAGTGTAAATTGGTAGAGCTCCATTAACTGTGATAGTGCTATGCAACTCTCTGAAAACAATACAAACCCATTGAAACAGAACCAGGATCTGCTCCTTTATTCACAGCACTTCAGACTGACTGATTAGACCATTATGGATTGTGAATAGGGGTGGCAAACACTGTTCCACAGATAATGTCCTCTTCATCAGCCATACTAATTGGTATTTGTGGTGATCTCATAAACGCTGCATAAACTAATGATCCACACTTGATAGCATTTCAGTAGCCAAAAAGTATTTGTTTGTGTTGGTATAATGCAATGAAACAGATAATTATCTACCCTTCTGATAACAGTGCTCTTTAAGTGGATCACCATTAATCCAAAGACTTATATCATTCTCAAGCAGTGATGTCACACCAGTGATTTTAGCAATGAGGTTATGGGCAAGCAAGGAGCAGCACTCTTGCAAGGAGGTTACATAAGGAGACTTTAGGAGGGTGCTACTTAGCTACATTTGGCTAAAAAGTCTAAACACGTGCTTTTGGAACTACCTTTTTAAAGAGTTCAAGATCACGTTAAGCTTTAAAAATGGTTATTTACTCAGCATTGCCTAAAATTTGCCACCTAAATACAGATTTAGGCAGCTTCTTTGGTTAACTTTAGTTTTTACCAAAATACAACCTTCCACAAAAGCAAGTTAGAACTAGGATATGGATCAAGGGCACTCAGGTGTGAATTTAAAATCCTACTGAAAGAACCTAGTTTGAAAAAAAAAAAAAACAAGTTTTGGCATTTCTCGAGGAAAATATATCATGGTCAGAACCTTGGTCATGGGAACCTCCAAATGGATTACAGCTTCTCTGAATGTTCACAGCATCCATGAGACAAGAAAACTCTACACAAACCAGGAGGTTATTTACTTGGGTCATATTAAACTCTGACAGGCATTAAACTTGGTTTCAGGCTGTGCTGCCAACTGAAGGCTCAGACTCAGCATACTGGATTCAAGACATATGAAACACTTTAGGCACAGTCCAACACAGCACTTCTGAGAGGCTTCTAAAAGGAAAGAGATGATGTGAGAAGGTGCCTTGGACATGCCACGGAACATCAAACTGCTTTGTCAGTGACACACAAGAGAAGAGCTCCTCGCTGTAGCTTGGGTCCCTGTCAGCCTCACCACAGGCCAGCTCAGTTAGCTCACAAGGCAGTGCTGGCATTTTCCTCACATTTCCTTACCTCTCCCACACATTCCTCTTCTGGACACAGCCCTCAGGGTAAACTACCTGACCTTGAAATAGCACTGCCCTTTTCCCTTTCTTTTTCATGCTGCTCTGACACCAAAGTTCCTGTATTATCCCAAAATTACTCTGACTCGCCTTGCCTTCATTCTTGGACATCTGCTTAACCTCATATTGCATTTACCTTGGCTCCTTCACTGCAGGATGTGACAGTCTGCTTTCAAAAAGCTCTGCAGCTGAAGGGAAAACCTCCTCATTCAATGTATGAAGAACATACAGAACCATATTTACAGCTATATATCTCAACTATATTCTGATGGGGCAGGAATATATTGTGCACAGTTTGCTGAAAAGAGAATTTATCTTGCTTATCAGCATGAGGCTGAGTATATTACAACCTTTCTTTTCCTTTTTTCTTTCCTTTGCATTTGAATGTTTTAAGTAAACTAAAAAAAAAATTCAAATCAAGCCTGGATCACCAAACCCAGTCCTGAAAAGCTCTGCATACTGCAAAACTGGGTCAAATTTGAAATCATCTGCTATTTTAACATTCACTTTAGGAGCAATCTGGATTGTACTTACTCTTTAAAAAGTCCCCTTACATGACACTTGTCCAGAGAAAAAAGTGCTACAGGATCATTTGCATTTTTTTATCTGAGTTATGACCATTACACAAATTTGCAGAAGAGGCCAGGTGTGCTCCAGCCTGATCTTTTCTACTTTACACGGAGCTAAGCAGTTCCAGAGGTCTTCCTCCTTGCAACAAGGAATGTATCTTTGGAAAAGCATTCCAGAGAAAAATGCAACACATAAGGCTGGCAGTCCCCAGACTGCGTGGTTAAATAGCGTTTAGGAATCAAAACAGACAAGCAACTAGTACGAACATTTGTACAACCCCTCTGAGACTGCAGAGAGCTTTTCTAACATTAGCAACCTCCTTAGGAGAGTTTCTGCTTCATAAATGCTTTTCACACAATTCTGCCCCTTCCCTCAAGCTCCTTCCATTTAGTGAGTCCTTGTTCTGCTGTTCAGAAGCTCTGAGATGGTCACAAGGTTTGTGTTACCTGACACAGGACTAAGAGGCTGTGACAGCACATTTAAAACTGTTGGTAATTCATACTAAATATTATTCAGTTGAGCTGAGTGAATCTGTCAAATTCCCACTAATTGTCATTAAAATCTACGTCTTCTAGCACAATCAATGGTTTGGGGTTTCTTGTTCCACCCCATTATTTGTCCATGTTTGACATAACTTCAGTGGGGTGAAAAGAGAAAGGGACTTATTAAGCTACTGAAAAAAATACTGTGCAAATCTTGCCACCAGTAACCTCTGCCAATTTTCCTTGCCCAGGAACAGATTACTGACATCTTACAGCAAAGACAGAGGAGCTCATCTTCTTGTTGGAGTGAAAATACAGCACACCTCAAAACCTCTGCCACTTTGCTCCATTTAAGGTAGAATTTTTTTTATAGTATAAAATCTGGAGCTTTATTTTACATATTATAAATCATCTTGACCTGCTGCATCAACCACCCAGCAGGGGGTAGACCCAGCAGTTCTCCTGGGAGAACTCAGCACATGCCTCAGTATTCTCATGAATACAGCGTGGTCAGTTTGAGCTCTGGACCCAGGATTAAAACGTGCACCAAATTTCAAGCTCCACCTTTGGGCTGCCCTGGCCTGTATGCCTGCCCTGCTGCAGTCCCCTCTCTGGATCAGACCAGCTGCTGAGTTTTTCCCTGCTTACTTCACAGAGACTCTCTTATGTCTTACAGCAAGCATTGAGAAAACTCATTTTCAGCCGGGTAGGGTGTTGATCCCGACTAACAGTAAACGTTTTACACTTCTGGGTTGTGCTTATCCTGATAGTGGAGTTTCCATGCTCATGGAAAAGTGTGTTCAAAGCAACCACCAGAGGAGGGTTACACAGCCAGCAGCTTGCTCTGAGGTGCACATCAGATTTGTTCCAAAACCCCAGAGGCCATTTCAGCTGCCTGGGACTAGAGGAATACAGGAGCCTCTCACCAGCCTGGCCACAGCCTTGCTGAAACAGCTCAAGAGGAAGGTGCATAAGCTAAAGTTGTTCAAAAGTTGATTTTTTACTTGATGTGTGGAGAGACCTACGAAAGGCCTGCCACTGTGGTGTATATGGAAAGGCTACCCTGATAGCAGTCGTGCTTGTTATATCCAAAGTTCTCCAAATGGCTGGCAGTGAGCTGGCTGCAGCCCCACAGCACAGGTCTCTGTCTCTGGGACACTTGGGTTACAATCTGTACTGGTTGTACCTATGGTTTCACATACAATGACAAACCAGGCCCAGTAACTCCCAAGAAGATTCCCAAATGGCACATGCTTATCAGCTCATTCCTGTCTCATTTCTAATCTTTTTAAAACTAAAAATAACCTTTCCCCTGATTCACCAGCCATAAACTCACTGGAATGTTCTACAATGAGTCAATCAGTTTGTCATGCCAGGATCAGTAAGAAGTGATATTTTATAATTGCACATTAAAGGACTGGAATGATCTTTCACATCTTTATTTACTTCTATTAGAAAATGTCTCGGCAGACTTAGCCATTAACATTTTCTGCTTTCTCAAGGAAAAGATAATTTATCCTCTTAAGGATATTAGACTCCTGTGTATTGTTTTTCCCCATTTGGTATCCTTGATTCCCCCTTCTGAACACTTGAGTGCTTGCAATCAGCACACAATGACACTTACTAATAACAACTGAACTACAACACCCCCCATAACGTTGTTCTAATACCATATATAACACCATGTAACACCAGTGATGTGGAGCAGCTTCACTGTGCAGAGATTTGAGTCTCTCCATACCTACATCTGTTTTCTTTTCCCCCTGGTACGTCTGCTGTGGAGCATGACCCCTGCTGAGCACAATGAGACCCAAAATCATGTCTTTTGCTGCAGTTTTGAGCCCCAATTCAAATTCTGGTGCTTGGCTTTAATTTCTCAGAAACTGACAGATGCTGGTTCCACACAATGGCGTGCAGAAAGCTGTGTGTCATGTTCTGCTGTCTTTGTTATGCTTATTATGTTCTCCTGGAGGTGGCAAACAAACAAATTCTGTAGCACACCTCCTTGTTACATTATATGCCACATGACCAGCAACAAGAAATACATGAGACACATATGGGAAAAGGGAGAAGAAATGTTATCTGGTTAATCTATATAACAGACCTCTAAATTTCAGTGCTGCTTTACTTTCTTCAGACAGCAACAGATAGAAAAACACTCACTGATCAAGTTATCCTTTCTTTTTCTCCTGCTGCATTTTGTCCTTATTAGTAACAGACATATACAAAAATATAGTCATAGACAGGAGTAGTTCCTTTATCAGTTCAAGTCTTGTGCACTTCTGGAATCCCTAAGCTCTGCAATTCCTTTTTCTCTGCACCTTCCCAGAGCAGAAGAAAGTCCAAGCAAACTTTCCCCAAGAGGAAGAAGAGAAATATATAAATCCTTATCCCTCAGAGAGAGGATGTCTTGCATTCATGCCAATTACTTTTTTTTCTCTATTTAATTTTACAGGCCTACTTAATAAGCCTTGAAGCCCTCTGTTGGCATTGTAGAACTCTGAAGGCTGTTCCATAAGAGACCACTGATGCAATCCTTAGGGTCTTTCTTTCTCCTCATTGTTGTTTATGAACAGCTGAAAAACATCTCCATAACCAAAAGTGAAAGAAATCTATTGCTGTTGCTGGGAAAAATAAGGATTAGAGGCATCTGCATGCATATTCCTTCAGACAAGCACTGTCCACCAGTGTTAGAGATACATTAGTGAGCTAAACAAACTTTTAACAACCAGAATGACCGTGCCATATATCTCCAGAGAGATGCCACAGATGCTTTACAAGTATTGGACCTTCCCAGGCATGCACCTGAAGAGCAAATCCTCAGTGATGGGGTCTACTGCTTCTTGCCCATGCTCGGAGGTAGCTGAGCACTTTACCAAGATAAGCACTCAAGGCACCTCAGACCTTCACTCTTTCATTAGTGGACTTGGAATTCCTGAGGCTGGGGAGCAGAGCAAGCCCTCCCCTGAGCCCCATTCTCAATCCTTCCTTGCCTGATAGGAAATGATTTGCTTTTTGGGTAGGTTGCCTTCCTAAAGGGCAGGCTGGGGAAAAGACCTGGGGAAAGCCTAGAAGGTCTTTGATATATTTAGCTAAATGCCCTTCATAAGCACAACTTAATATTGTTAAAAGTAGAACTAACAGTAACCACCTTTTGTGCAATGTGCAATCACATTATATGCAATGAAAACTATGCTAAGGTGATGTGTGAGGTTTATTCAGTTTATTTAGAAAAATAGAAAGATTCCATGAATAATAGTAATAAAGCTTCTGCTCTCTTTATTTTCTAAAGAGTTTGATTAACTGGCTTTTTTCCAAGATTTTAAAATGAGAATTCTTACTTTTCTTGTGTGGTAACTTTCATCACTTTTTCTCTACTTCACCCTCTACTCCCAACATTCTTTGCTTCTGAAGAAGTTTAGAAAGGAAATAAATCTTGAAGAGTAACTGTTTTTCTTTGTCTGGGGAAAGAAAAATTTGGAAAAAAATTGTATTAAGGTGATTTTTGATTATAAATATTCAAAACATTTTGACAGCTCTATTTTTATTTATGTAGCATGGGATAGATTTATGATTTTTTTCAATGCTCTTTTACAGTCTAAGCATTTAGGGGGAAATGCCCATACAGCATGCTTGTGTTTCAACCATTCCTACATCCACAGGGGACTGAGTAGCCCAACACACAGCTCTGCAGTGGTAAACAACTGAAAGCCCAGCTGTGTTTCCCTGTAATATTTCATCCATCAGAAAATCACAGATGAAAAGACAATGATTAGGAGACTAGCATGCTCCCAGATTACTGGGCTAACAGAAGCTCATCCCAGCAGTTTTCACATCTACAAGACACACACAAGTTATCAAAACAGCATCAGGAAAGCAGCTCAGCACCCTGCAAACTTCCAGGCTGCACTTCTGCCCACTGTTCTGCAGAGACCTTGTGTTATACCCAACCTGTTCTCTCTCTCTGGCTTAGATTTGACCATAATATTTTTATGATGTGGGATTTGACAACATTGGTTAAGCAGCCCCAAGTGCCTCCAGTCTACAGAGTCTTGCTGATAGTTGTCCCAATACTTGCTAGCACTTGCAAGAAAGGATGTGCAAACATGATACAGTAACAATGAGGCTGAGGTTTTGTTAATGCTGAACATACCAAGGTGTTTCAGAGTACTTTAGGGTGTCCAATGCATAATTAGAAATAAGGGTTGCTAATTCATCTCTCTTTCTGTGTCCTCGGACATGACATCATTTATTCTGGACAGGCTTTCCATTTCTGTATATTTGTTGCTTTCTTATCTAAAATAAAATTGCTGGGAAGTAATCATATCTGAGCAACTAATAGGTTCACACTGACAAATTACAGTGTTCTGCTGACACAGCATTGTAAACCATTATTTACTGGACAAAGGAGACTTTGGAAATTTGGTGTTACTCAGGCAGAGGCTAAAGGCACTCATTGTCAGCCACTGTAGCAGAAAGCCTGGTTTTCTGAGACATCACAGCTTTGGGAGCTATTTAGACTCATTTATATTGTGTGCAAAATAAATATCATCTGTGTGAATGGTGAGTGTGAAATGTTAGAGATTTACACCTACTTCATATTTATGCTGTACTCCTTTAAGTAATTATAGAGACCGACAAAACTGGCCAGACATTATTCTTATGGTTAGCATTTGTAGAGAGGAAGCCTTGAAGCTTGAATTGCCCTTGCCTTCACAGCCACTGAAAAGGAATTCAAAGCAAAAAAAAAAAAAAAACCATACTGCCAACGTCATCTGAAACTGATGTAAGAGACAACTTTGCTCTGATGGAAATGAGATTAAGCCCAAAGGAGTAGACAACTCACAGTGAATTTATAGATCTCAACTGTTTTCTTCTTTTTCTTTCTGAAAATGAGGTTGCAGTGGTAACTGAGCCTACAGCAGTCTTCGAGGTTTCTCTTTAGTCCCTTGTATGTACATAATTGCTAACAGCTCTGTGTCAGCTCCTCTCCATGAGAGTTACAAAGGAAATTGCAGAGTTCCACCCTCAGACTTGCTCTTGCGCTGATTTCAGACAGTAAGGTCTCAAATGTGCTTCAACTCTCCCTCCTGCAGCTACAGATTTCATGATTGATCAGGTCACCTACTTAATGCTACTCCAAAGTCCAAATTTAAAAGAAAATGTTTGGACCTGCAATTCCAACTTATGTGCCTAATATATTCCAGTTCAGTTAATTACTTTAATCTTGATCTGATCATCATCCTCCACCTGCAGCCATCCATCCACTAGCCACCTAAAACAGAGATAAATCCATTTTTCTTTCAAGCTGAGTTCTCCAATCTTTTAATTGGTGTCCAATTTAGGTCACAGAGAACAGGGAGGATAATGAATAAATCATTATTCTTCCTCCATGCTTCGTCTGGTCTTCCCTGCTGGTGACTTCTTCCTTCACTGTACTATTGGAGCATGTACTTGGACACTGTGTGGATGTCAGAGAAGACAGCTCGCCTGTGCTGCAGCTAGCGTGTGTGTAGCATGTTGTCACCAAAGCAACATCTGTCTGATGACTCAGAGCAAAAGTGGTTCTGTTTGTTCTGTGTCAAAAAGAGAGAAATGCTACTTTGATGTTCTACTGTGCATCCGAGTACCAGACACATGCACAGTAGAGACAACAGCAAGCAGCACAGTCTGGTTTCACCCCATACATTTTAGGTATTTTCCAAAGTTAAAAAAACAAATCCTAAAAAAAAAAAAAAAACCAAAAAAACAAAAAACCAAAAAAAACCCAACCTAAAAAAAAACAACTCCCTCCCCACTCTGTTTAATTTTCTAGGCAGTGAACTGCTTTGTGGCACTTCTAAGACAAAACAAAAAAAAAAACAGTCCTCCCCCTTTTTTCAAAGCATGGACTACCCTTTATTGCATCATCTAATCTTGCCAAAAATGATGATGGCAGGATCTGCCCATTTACGCACAGGAAGCAAACTGTTGAAATTTGTCCTTTCTGAACATGTGGGAAAGGGATTTATAGAAAATTCCAACATAAACACATGATTTTCAAATTATCACAAGTGAGATTTTCATAATATAAAGCAAAATAATCAGCAGATTGCTAAGAGCTACAGGAGGATTTTATTTTTGTTGTATGAAAGTTCTTCTGATGGCATTCACAGCTGACTAGTGAAATCACTATTCTCAGTTGCCAGCTTCACACACTTTTAAGAAACAATTTTCTGCAGCTGGTTGCACATAGCATTCTTTGAAAATTAGGAGCCTTTCAGGTGTTTCAACATGAGCCTCCAGAGACTGAAGCATCAAATTATATTTGTCACTCTACAAAGTGTAGAGCTAAAGGTCCAGCTAAAGGCATCCATGAGCTGCAAAGCTCCTGCCAATCATTCTGGGCTGCAGCAAGCCTGGGATGCCAGAGAATGGGGACTCGGGAGCAGATGACAGAATGAATACTTTTGGGTCCATGCCCAAGTAGATTAGGGGAAATAAGAGCCTCCTGCTACTTAAGCATGGAGATACAGCTTCCAGGGAGGAGACGGGATCCACCAGGAGCAAAGCTTGCCAAAGATGGTTTCTAACAGCCAGCTCAGAAATCATCTTGTGATTTGAACAACCAGTGTTGCTGAAATGTGCTCCAATAGAGTCCTGCAGCTAGTTATGTTATAATGGAAAGGGCCTGTAGCCAGCTTGTAATCCAACTGCCTAAGAAGAGCAGGAAATTAGAGGGGATGCTGCCATCACACCCGATGTGCCAGCTCAGACTCACCACTCACGAAGGCAGAGCTCAGAGCCACTCTCTTCAGATGAAGCAGCAGACAAGGTCTTCTGCCACAGAGAGGTGCAGTTCAGCAACAGGCAAAATCTAACCCTCCAGATTGCCAAGTCAGCTAAATTAAAATGTCATCCTCACACAATAGAGTATTACTGCAGTCAGAGTCTGCTCATCATCTCTATGAAGAGTTTTTACTGCTGTTTGTGCAATAACATCCCATCTTGAAATGGTGTTTGTTAAACTTGCACCATATTTCATTAACTCCTGCCATTTCCCATCACAATCTCTTTGAATTGCTGAATGTTATTCAATTCAGTTACTAGTTGGATTTCTTCCAGAGCTGTATGGCTCTGAGAACAGCACACAAAATAACATTGGCTTGTATTATTTTCAACAGCTTCCTTTGTTGTTTTCTGATGATGATAAACGTGTGGTGAAATAGCTGACAATGTAATCAACAGTGCTGATTTTGTATTCACCTATATTACAGTCTATTATATCTTCTGCAGTTTTAGTAGTTTATGACCTTTTATATCCTTAACACTGCAGTTGTTGCTATTATAAGGGTAATTTTTTTGCTCACCAAAACCCAAGTGAAACTAGAAAACTTCTGTGGAAGTCTCTAATGGAACAGAGAAAAAAAAAATAGCCCCAATTTTTCTCCAAAATTGTTAACAGTTCCTAAAAAACACCAAAGAGATGAAAGGCAAGGAAAAAAGATAACTCTGCTACTTTCCACACTGAATGATTGATTTCTTAGCAGACAAAACAATGTGAACCTTAAAAATTGAAGGTTTCTTTGTATACCTATAATATTGTAGCTTAGGCTGAGCAACCATAACAGGTCTAGCTTATCATTAGAAGTTTAAAGGAAACAGTCATCACCTGAATGTATACTCTGAAGTTTCTGTGTGTCACCCATATAAGAACACACCCAACAACTTTGCAAGGTCATGATACATAGAACCAGCCAAACCGTTTACATGGAGTTGTCAAAGGGGTTGACACTGCACCAAAATTTCTGTCTGGCTTTAAATGCAGTTAATCAGGATCCTTATATTTATTTTGTTCATGTAAGCAAGTGTATGACAAAATCTTATCCCCATTCTGCAGTAGGCATAAGACTAAAATCCTGCCCTTAATTAATGTTAAGTATATAAATTTATTTTCATTTTTGTCTCAGCTTGTCTTCCTTTTTCTGCCTGTAGGTTAGAGAGTCAAATCTGTTATAGTAAATTGAAACCATTTAGAGACCGAAGTTACAAATTTTTGTTTCCAAATTTCATATAAGGAGAGACACTTAAAAACACCCTGTCCCATAGCAGTTTTGGTAGAAATGTGCCACTGAGCCTGTTGTCTGGGGCTGGGTTCTGCACAATGCCATGCTGCAGTAGCGTGGGCTGCAAGGGCTGTATTTTATAGTAACTTCTCTAGACCAGCTGCAGAGAAAAAATCAGCAATAAAATTCAAATGATGTTTGTCATAAGCTTCTGCTCTTGCATCGCTACATTTGTGTACATGAAATGTAATATACTAGTGAGAATGTCCCCTGACATGGAGTTGATTTTTATATCCTTTAAATTTACCACGAGTTTTACAGATGCTGCAATCTCTTTTATTCCAGTTCTAGCAATTATAACGTAATCTGTGCTAACACTGCAGATTACTAGGGCAATTTTGAAGATAAATGATCACATCTCCATTTCCATCTGCTGGTCCAATCAGAAAAATGGTGAGAATAAAACCTACCCCTTATATTGGTGCATTTTGGTGCTTATCTGGCAGCCTACCCAGTCAACTCTACTGGGCCATGAAGATGGGAAGAAGGCACCCAACTCTCCCCCCGTAAGTCTCTATTTTCCAGCTATGCAAAGGTTCAAGCATTAACCTTTCTCTCAGTGGGCATGCTCCAGGATGTGAGTAATGTAATGTATTGTTATTTGTCGATTAGAATGTTTTTCTAGATGTACACTTGGCACATTTCTGTCTCTACAGCTGCCCTAAAGACAAGCTCTGGCCAGAGTCCTTAGCCAAGCCACAGCCAGTCCTTCTCATCTGAGCACAGTGATACAACCAGGGCACTTCTGGTTTGCAATGGATGGGCACCGATTTAAAAAAAAAAAAAAAAAAAAAAAACACCTTCAGAACATGCTTAGATGCCAGTTGATTTTAGAGCACAAACTAAACAGCCGAAACAAAACAAAAACAAACACTTCTCCATGCCAAAGCAGACAATCTTCTCTCTGCTTTCCTCCTCCCCCTCTCTCTCTAAAAAGCCTGGCTGAAGAAGATTTTTCAAGAAAATTAGGTTTGCAAATCTCCTGAATATAATGGTATCAGGTCGTGCATAACTGCTCAGACATTTCATATATCGTCAGGTGCAAGGTTTCATACCCTTGGAATGTGTTTCAATTCAATGATTAGAAAACAAAAATATTTGGGGGATAGGAAACTAGAAGAACAATGCAACTGTATTTCCAAGGGAATTATTTGCAGCACATTTCTACTAGTAATTATTTTTTGTTCTGGTTTGCAGCGCTTCTGCTTCTGGCATCTCATCTCCTTCACAGCAGCCAGCAATTGAATTAGAATCGTTGCTGAACAGCAAGAAAAATCTGTCATAGAAATCATGTTGACAGACAACTTTGTTCTCTTCTCATTGCTATTTTCCCTTTATTGTATTTACATCTGAAAGTCCACACCTACAAGTGAGCAGAAACAGACACAAATCATATTTGTCTAGCCTCTTCCTCCTTTGTCCTGCTTTTGTCTTTACCAGAGCTCGCATTCAGCTGCCGCGGCGGGGGGAGATAACCAGCCAGTCTTTACTACCCACGGTGCTGGCAGCACGTTAAATCCTACCTTTTCTCCTGCACACTCTGCTACTGCTGCCTGTCTCCCATTATCATCCTGAATGACTAACAGGAGTAAAAGGGGATCGAATTCTTCCTTTATAAATTCTGGATGTTGCTGGTTTTTGTATGGCGCTGTGCCTCTCCTCATGACGTCACAGTGCCAGCAGCACCTGGTCCATGGAGCCAACACTCAGAGGCCAATCCAACAGAGCTGCCTTTCTCATAAACCACTGCAGACTGTGTCTGGTCAGGGTTTTGGGCTGTGTTTTGGTGAGGGTTTTTTCCCCCTTGGACAGGCTCAATGTTTTACTACATAACTCATTGTTTCTAGGCTGTGCCTTCACAGACACAAGCAGGCACTGAGCCCTCTGTACTGCTGACTGATAATAAAAGCTGATAAAAATGGGTTTCACCTCCATGACATTGCATTTCACAAGGTTATAAAAACCTTGAAAATCGTAAGAGTGAGAGAAATTAAGACAGAAGTTGTGAAATAAGTGCACCTCCTCCACTTTTAAACTACAAAATAATAAATACCACCAAAGATTATTTCCAGAAGTCAATTGGCAGGAGAAAACTGCACACAGCAAACTTCATGCAACTCATATATTCCAGAGACAGAATACTTACAGATAAAACACCTCTTTCCAAAAACTGAAGAGGTAAAAATTCTGCTAAGAGGTGTTTCTGCAGAAATTGGCACACCCTCTTTGCTCTATAAAGCAGGTGTGTGGAGGACCTCAGCAACCTCACTGACTGAAGCCAACCCATAACTAATTCACCAGTGTCCTTGAGCCTGTGGCACCTCAGATAAAAACGTTGCTGTGGAACGAGCTACAATTCCTCCTGCAGCACAAATGGGTCTGGCTCACAGTAACATCCCACAGGCTCTTCCAGGGAAGCAAATCTGTGAGGGCTGGTGCCTTGCTCTGCCATGCAGCGTGGTACAGATCATAGGGTGGCCCCAGCTCCCCAGCCCTGCATATGTGAGTGATGCAGGGCTACACTGACAGAGACAGGAATGAACTCTGCTGTCACTGGTGCCAAAGGATGAACTCCACCGTGCCAAAACTCCACCTGTGTGTTGTGGCTCCCCTGGGGAAGTTTCCATCCCCTTTTCTGACCCCTCCACAAAACAAAAAACACTGCCATATATTTATGTTAGGAAAGGAAGGAACACAACATACTCCCTGTTCTTATGCACCCAAAGAAACCACTTCACATCTAAACCTGGTTTATTAAGTAAAACAATAAAGGCATCTGAAAGTCAGGCCAAAATGTTAAAAAACTTGTGTAGCCAAATAAGCTTAGGCAGTCACTGTGAGTGAAGCCCATCCTCATGGATCTATGGTGACAATTCTTTGCCAAGTTCATCCAGACTGGTTCTTTCTGCAGCATCCCACATCTTTCAGTTCCCTGAATTGTTTGCACAAACTTTGCAGACATACAACATGAACAGTACCACCAAAAGCAAATATTTGTTCTTAAAGCAGAAGCTACATTCTCTGCCTCCAGAACAAACTTTACTATTTGCAGACATTCGTGAGATTTTGCAGTCATATTTACATTTGTGTAGTCAAAACTCAAAAAACATATAAAAGATGACAGTTAAACACAACACATAATTTATCCTCTTGCATAAGCAACGAAAGACCAGATGCTGCAAACTGGAAAATGCCATTTGATATATCACTCCTTTGTGCAGCATGTGTTCTCTACTAAGTGTAAAGTAAAATTCACTGTGGAGGGGAATATTTTTTTTTCCTTGAGGACAAGCACTCAAATACAGCAGATACATTTTCTTTCTTGTGACAGTGACAGCTCCTCAAACACACTGACTGCATTTTCTTTGAGTAGATGTAGTTTTTACAAACTCCCATGATATAACACATATCAGGCCTGTTTGTGACACAGTCACTGTTACCACAGGTAGCTTTAGACTAAATTGCAGCACTAAGATAACCACCAGTCTTATCTTTAGGTCAGACCACATGGAAAAAGGAGTGACATGGGCTTTGAGTATGTGGCCTAGCTTGATCAATTAATATCAACTGTTAGGATCATCTTTAAAGCCATAACTCTCTGATAACTAGAACTTTTCTACTTTACTGCCCTGATTCACAGGCTTTAAAGTGATGCAGTGCCTGCAGTGTCCACTTACACACATCTGTATACACAGATCACCCCAAGTTAAGCAGAAACAAGGCACATGCAGAATTTCATGGGTTCACAGATCTATTCCTGCATGTGTACAAATAGTCTAGATTGCACAGAAGTGATTTTAAAGAAATTGTATGTTTTAGTGTGAAATATTTTGAATCAACAAAACTGAAATAATGAGTTATCCCTCAACAAAATGCTTGGCATGAAGAGTGGTTGTAGAAGCCATGTTGATAATTAATTTAGTGTCTGATAAAAGCGAAATTATGAATAATTGTATTCATTGAAATCTCAACAAGAACCAAGTGAAAATATTTTTTGCTTTTCAACTAACTTTAACATTCAGGTCACACATAAAACTAAAAAGGGTTTGTATATATGCATGGGCGCATACCATCACTTGAAATGTTATTACTATGAGGAGAAATTATCTATTACTACAGAAAATAAATCTCATTACCTTGTCAAAGCCTTTCAACTGGATGTTTCTACCTTGTAACTTCACAAATGACTACCTGGAAGAAGAAATATCATTCATCTCTAAAATCCCAGGACATCAGTATGCCGCACAAATTTTAATAATACTAAAGTGATCTGTCCTTTTCCCTTGTAAATCACAACATTGAAAAGTATTGCCAGATGACTATTGAAGGGGTTTGCACTCACATGCCATTTTTTCCATTTGGTTTTGTTTAACACATGTCAATGTCTTTAAAAAGCAGAGAAAGCACTGCTAAGGAGTAGCTGGCCCGTGGGACTGGAAAGGTGATCTGGAGGCTTGCCCTGCTGGGTCACTTGCTGTGTATCCGGCTCACGCCTCTGGGTGACAGTAAATTAAAATTACTGCCGTGTGGCAGGTGTGCAGCAGCCTGTGTAAGATGAGTTGGTGTGTCAGGCCCTGCTGGTGGTGGGCAGGTGTCTGCACACAGCAGCACGCTCAGGGCCAGGCTGCCCTTGGGACAGGGCTCAGCAATGCCCAGGCACGGAGCACGGGCTGTGCCTGCCCTCTTGCAGGTGGCCCAACCATTTCACGGTGCAAGCACGTGGGCAGGATCACAGAGGAAAGCTCAGGAATTCACTCCATGTGTGGTACTCCTAAACAAGCACTTCCCCTTTCCCTGACAGCAGCTGGCTGTGTGCTATCAGTCAAGAGTTTAGCATCCAAATTAAAAAACAAAAATAAAACCAAAAATCATTGGGCCATTGTGTAAATATTACACATCATCCTGATAATCTTAACACAGAAATATGTATAAAAACCTGGCTTGGTAATTAATTGTGGGAGACCATCATGCCTGCTTTCTTTCAGTACTGGAGTGGCAAACAGCTCCTCACTGTAAGGAGCCCAGAGACAGCTTTTTACATGCTCCCTGTGGGAAGCTGGATGCCTGCAAAGGAGTCAGAAGGGAAAAATGTGGGAGGCATTCTGGCTCTGCTTCTCTCTCTGCTGTGGCCAGCAGCACCAGGAGGACTTGTTTGTAAGAAAGGGAAAGTAATCCCAAAGTGATCAGGCAAAACACTGCACAAAAATGCAACTGAAAAAAGATCAGTTAGAAAAAGGAAAACTGTTGACTTCTTCAAATTCCCAGAAAACTATACCTGATCTTATAACATCCTCATAGAAATAAATGATTTGTCTTCACTTGAAACTATTTGTTTTATCCCCATTTATTTTTATTAGAAATATAGAAAGCATTTACCTAAATATAACACCCAGGGGACATGAAATCACCACAAAATAAGACATTTTCTACAAACTCAGTGCTGACATTATGAAAAAGATTGTGAGAGAAATCCAGAGAGTAAATATGGGTAATGATACCACTTTAAGGTGCATGAGAAAATAAAGATTAAAAAAGGAGATCAAACTAATGCTTTAGAAAAAATCTAGAGTAAACTGGAAAACAACAGTATTTCACAAGGGGCAGGTCACAAGTGGTTGTTGAGACAGAGTCTAGAAAGGACAGAAAACATTGGCATAGAAATTGCTTTCATTAAATGGTCATAAAGTAGGGAAAAAGTAATATCTGCTTTATGCCAAAACATATCTTTTTTGACTTGAAGTATTCTGTTCCAAGACTGTTCTTATATTTGTGGGGGTTTTTCATCTTCCTTTGGTTTAATTTAGTTTATAATAATCAATGACAACAACTACATTAAGAGTCAAATTAAGCAAAGAGCTCAATCAGCCTAGAGCAGTCGGAATTTAAGGAGCTTCTCTCACCTTTGTCTGAAACGTCTCTGCCTTGCTCAAAATAATTATCTGATTATTTAGAACATAATTCTGATAGATAAGTCACATGTTTGCATACATATCATTTCTAGAAAATTACAGGTGCAGGACTACAGAGGTTCATTTGTCCTGTCCACTGTGCCAATGCCTTTTTTTTTTTTTAAATTATAGTCTAGCTAGAATTTCTAAATATATCTCTTGCTTTTCCAGCTTGTGCTTTCTTAAAAGTATTTTCTTCCTGCATTTTTAGGCTTTCACACTTCTGCAGCGTGCAGGGGAGCTCAGCAAGGTCAATTGCTGTGTTGAGAGTTTCAATAATCTTTCTCTCCAAAGCAGCATCTCTCTTAAGCTAAACTTTACTGTTCCACTACTCAGACAGTTGCCATTGAGCACTACAAGAAGAATTAGGTAATCTTATCTAATTGTGTTCTTCCTGACTGTTGTTTAAACAAGGAAAGCCTTTCAGTTGTTGTGGAAAGTATTAAGAGCAGACCTTTGCTGACCTTCTCAAGCCATTGGGGAAAACTTGACATTACACAGAAGCTTACTCAAACAAGCTATAATTAAATTGAGAGTGGAGTGACACCACTTACAAGAGAAAACAAAGTATAGCCATTTAATGCAAAAATTACTTAAGGACTCCTGGGAGCACAAAAGTTTATCTCTACTAAAATAATTATGTTTTGCCATTAGATGAAGAGAGGATACAAATGGAATATGCATGTTCTTTTCAACATCACTACCCTTTGCTGCTCCACCAAAACTGGAAGGGGCAATGGAAAGACCTTTCAAACTAATGTTTTGCATTCAACTAGGTAGAAGCATCTGCTTTGCCTTTAAACAATCTGCCAATCATTCACAAGGTAAAAGACAAATTCTGACTGCTGCTTCTTACCCAAAGGCCCAAGGACTGACTGAAATACAGAGCCTTGGCCTCCTCATGTTCAGGACAGCCGTGCTTTACCTCTGGCTTCCCACATCACTCTCTTCTCTATTCCCTTCTTTGTCCATTTCTCCCACTTTCTTACTTTCACCTTTCACAGTAAATATTTGTTGTTGGTTTTCATCTGGAGTTAAAATGTACATTGTATAATAATGTGTCAAAAATAAGAACAAAGTTATGACAGTCCTGTCTAAATATTAAGCATCTATGATTTCATGAAGGTTATTTAGAAAATGCCTTGCACTCACTTCCTTTTACACAATTCCCACGTAATAGTCTCAAAACCCAAACATAAAATTGTTCCCAAAATACATACTGCAATTTGTGTATCTATTCTATCTCTCTCTGAAATACTAAAAGAGATATTTCTTGGAAAGGAACAGGCATCAAAAACCACACAGCCAAAATCATCCCACTCAGTTACAGATTCAGTCATATCAACTTCTCAGGTGGGTTCATTGGACCGGACACAATCCCTGCACTCAGGGCAGCAGGAACCAGCCATTCTACCCAGCTGTCATGCTCTTCTTTTACATTCCTCTCATGCTTTCTGCTTTGCCAGTCATGCCAGCTCTCATGCCCCTTTCATCTCCTTCCCAAAGGCCTCCTTCTGTGACTCGTCATGTATGAAAATTATTTCAAATATATTTGGCTTCAACATATTTAAATTATTCCTAGAAAAACTCACTCCATCATTGTCCACAAAATTCTAGACTGCAATCTTAAAATTATCTTAAATTTTAATTATCTACTCCTTTTCTCTAAATATTCATCCCCAACCAGACCTCCAGAAATAGTACCTAAATAAAGTCTGACGTGTATTTAACCAGTGGGAATAGATAAACTCCTGTAACTAAGGACTATTTTAATGCCCATGTACATGATTTGACTTATACCTCTTTCAATAATTTGTATAATACCTGCCCCAAACACCACTGTCACTCATTGACATTTGGACTGTTAGTAGAGAAATCTCTCTTCCCTGTTTAGTCAGGGAGGTACTTTCATGTACTAAGCAATTAATAACAAAACCCCATTTGTTGAATATCTACAGGTCAATAGCCAAAGTTACTTCTTCTGATCATACCTGTTTCTGTATTTTGCAGCCACCCTAAAACACATCATGTTTTTAGGAAAATACAGAAAAAACAGAGGGACACTGAAAGCACCGAGGTGATTCAGGTGCAGAGGTTTAACTTTCGTAGCAGAGCTCCTGCCATGACTCTTGTACCACCACTGTATGTCCTTTTGAATGGTATTCATCCACCTATTGATCCCCAGGTGCCTGAAATCATATAAAAATTAAGCCCCTAATTTACATCCTATTTTTCGTCATCTATAGAAAAATGTAAGATCTTTTACAATGAAGAACCAGGTACTTTTGTTTTCTCCTAACAAGACCTTATCTCCCTCAGATGCCTCTTAAAAAAGACCAAAAAGTCAAGTCAGCTAATTTAATTATCAAAATCTAATTTTTTAAATTCCACTTTAAAACTACAGTTTGCAAGAATGAAGTATTTTAGAAGGCAATAAAAGAAGCTAGATTGATTTTGGGGAGAGAAAATTGGTCTCTTTTCATCCAAATTTTTTGTATTGTTAGAAAGCTTTTGCAATCACATTCAAACAGAACAGTTGGGAAGAAAAATAATTTTATTATTTTTTTAAGATATAATGACAGAGTATGAAATGCTTTCAAATTCTTGCAAGCCAAACAAGAGAATGGACTTATTTTAGTGCATCCAAAACAATCTTTTCTCTCACACACCAAAAAATTACATAGTAACCTAGAAAATCAACAAAAAATCATTTTATGGGGGATCTGTTTGTGGGTGATTCTTTAATGTTAACTTTTTGGTAAACAGCGAGAGCAGAGGGCTAGAGGAAAATTCTCCCCAGAATTATTGTGCTAGTGAAGTAGATGGAAGAAGTTTCATTGGAATGAAAATTATTCAGTTCAATAGAAAAGACATCCAGAACAGAGATCCTGAAACTACCACTGTTGCTGGAAAATTCTGTCTCTCAACATTAGAACATTCACAGGTTTTCATTAGATTCAGGGAAAAAAGGCTGGAAAAGGTGATGAGGAAAATAAGATAATACATAACACTCTTGCATAAACCAGAGGCTGTAACAGGGTGCACCAGAGATGCAGAGCAGGACTTCAGGCCAAGGGCATTGAATCCAGCTCTTCTGTATTCCAGGAGAATGTCCAGACCTGCAGTCCTCATAGACAGCCCTGTCACTTATCTAAGCCTTGTCTGTATTTTCTCCCAAGTTAGATTAATTTCTGTTCTTGGGAGCAAGGACTGGCTCTGTAGCAGAACAATTGAATTGAGGTTCCTCCACTGAATAGTGGATTGTTTGGGACATAAACCAGACCAGACACTATCCTAGTAGTTAGATATTCTGGCCTCTAATAATCAAGTTGGAAAAGACTTAAGTGTTATTATCCCACATCCTGACTGAAATTCTGGAGAAATAAGCCTGCCTTAGGTTTTTCACAACATGATTTCCACAGCACTTACTTTATATCCATTCAGTGCAAAAAAAAAATGGTGAAATCTCAAAATTACTTATGATACCTGCAAATTTATTTCATTTGAGATTTCAGTTTTATCACAGTGTCATGAAACCTCTGGAAGTATCTATAAAGATATTGAGCTATAGAATCAACTCACAAATATACTTTCATTGTGCTCTCAAAATCTCACAGAATTAACTGGTTTTGTACATTAATGTGGAAATGAGAGGAAAGCTTTTAAGAGATCCAACCTTTACTAAGTTCAGATGAAATCTACTTTCAGCACTAAACTAAAATACCATTGCCTAAAGAAAGCCAAATTCATTTCCTGATAAACACATTTTAAAGTCTTAAATTTGCTTTTATCCAAAACAATGCAAAAAGCATTTTAGTCTCTTTCCTTTCCTATAATGAAAGATTGCTTGGCACATTAGAGAAAAATGCCATAAACATATTCCCTGTCTTATTCCTTTGATTATTTTATTCCCTAAAAAGCACCCAAATACGTAGTCCTCAGTTTAGTAATTTCTTTAATAATTTAAAAAAGCATTTATAAAAAATAAAACAACTAAACAAATCATAAATGACAAATAAGCCTATCTGACACACTATCTGTGAACTAGAAGGGGAGAAGAAAAAAAATCCTTGTTTCTAAACCACAGATTATTATGTAGATATTTTGTTTGTTGTTTGTTTTATAAAAAGTCTGCCGGATGAAAATTTTATGTACCGCCTTCGTGTAGAGAAATAGAATAAAAGATCACAGTAAATGCCTCTCTCAATATTTCTGCCTACAGCCAAATTAAGAAAACAGTTTTGAAGCAGTAAAAGCTGTGGCACAACTGCCCTTTGCTGTTCTGCTTCATGCCAGAAATCTTGAGAAAACAGGATAACCTCAGTCCAATATCAGTTAGACTGAAAAGGAAAGAGGAAACCCAAATCAGGGAACGAGGTAAAAACAAAGACCTCTGCCATTTTGTATTTTCCCTTCACAATGCCCAGCTCTCAGATGCTACCTGATGAGTCAAGACGAGTTAATGCAGAGGAGCATTAGCTCCAAGAGATCAAAGACACACAGAGGTGTTGCCCACCAAAGGGACTTTCCTCAGTAAAGTCCTACTGCAGGAATTTCCTACTAGTTTTTTGGGAACATTTTATCTCACCAAACAGCCCACTGGGGACATGCACAGAGCAGGCTCCTGGGGACTGTCACCTGCCCTTTGGCAAAGGACAGCTCTGAGCAGGAGTGGCCAAGTGCACCTTTCCTGTTCAGGTGGCCCACAGCAGCTGCAGGCTGTATTCACCAGGGACTACCCCAAACCTCCAGAGCTGCCAACAAAAAATAGTTTGCCTCATATTGTGGGTTTGGCTGGGGCATAGTTATGTTTTCCCACAGTAGCTGGTATGGGTCTGTGTTTTGGATTTGTGCTGGAATCAGGGATGTTTCAGTTATTGCTGAGCAGTGATTACACAGAGCCAAGGCCTTTTCTGCTCCACACCCCAGCAGCCAGGGGAACGAGGGAGCACAGGAAGCTGGGAGGGGACACAGCCAGGACAGCTGACCCCAGCTGATCCAAGGGACAGTCCATTCCATATGGCATCCTGATCAGCATGTGAGGCTGGGGGAAGGGAAGGACGTTTGTAGTTATGGCATTTGCCTTCCCAAGTCACTGTTACTTGTGATGGAGCCCTGCTGTCCAAATGCTATCTGGAAAACAAACCAAACCCTCAACGCTTCTGATAAGAAGAAGTTTGTTAGGAAAAATGCCCAAATATTTCTGTAATTTATACTGATTCCTCCACTTACATTTATTTCCCCTTCTCTGGTATACTGAAGGGGAAAAGTAGAATGACATTTATCTTTCTATTTATGATATATTGGAGCTGAATGGTGGCCAGCTTCCTACTGAGTCGCTGAACAGATATTTCCAATAACTTCAGTTTTCCATATTTCCAATAACTTCGGGGGTTTTTTAAAATTAATTGCATTAATTAATTTATTAAACCTCTGTATTTTTCTCTTATTTTGTAAAAGACATAGTTACATGGCATGAAATCATGTCTTGCTAAAATTAGGCAATGTATAATAAAAAGCATTGTACAGTCTTATCATCCAGAGGTAAATTAAACATATTCCTAAAATCTGGTTATTTTGTGTAAAATATTGTGACCTTCCATTTAACAGTGGTGCCAAAACAGTTGTTCTCCATTGTGTAAGAAATATTACTACATGTCTCCATGTAACTCAACTCACACCACTCTAAATATTTGATGCAATATTTTACACTTTGGGGTTTAACAGTAATTTTAAATTCCCTAAACTAATAAGTGAATCTTTTAAACTCACAAAACAAAACAGTCACCCAAGTGGAAAACATCTTAAAAGCTCTCTGAAGTTGGGAATAAAGCTTTATTAAATACAACTGTCCTGACACGATGGATGTACTTACTGTAACTCTTGTGGGCTTACACTATTACTGCTCTCTTGAACAATTCCCTGAGTGGATATATATAATTTAGGACATCCAGGTCCCTCAAAATATACCATCTTAAAAGTTTGTCAGTGTCTCTCAGTTCTAGCTAAGTTTTTAGTGGGAAACATCTCTGTCTGTGTTTAACAAAATCAACGTAATTGAATTTAAAAGGGTCATTGAATAGCTCAGATAAATATAGAAAAAGCAAAGATTAGTGTCTGGAAAATTCTATTACTGTCTCCTACATACCAGTGCATCAACAAACTGAACCAAGAGGCTTGGTGGGCAATGGCAGGGAGGGCAGAACAATTCCTGATAAGTTTGGGTTGAGTCTCTTCAGTTCATGTGTTACCTCCATTAGTGCATCAGAAAAGTTTACCTGAGGAAAGCTTTGACTAGGGACATATCAAAGAAAAATATGTTCAGGCAGATAATTTTCTCAAAGTAAACCAAAATTTCATTCACATACATGTTGCTTAGCTGTGAGAGGAGCTAATCCACAAGAAAAATACCAAATTCTGCATTCAGGAAAAATACAAATGGCCTAGACAATACTGCATGCTGAATCCAAGAGCAAATTAATTCTTTGTTGTGAACAGTCTGCTCAGTTACAGTTAAAAGAATCTGTAGCTACTTTATGCAAGCAGAAATCTTCCTTTTAAATATCATGAATCCATGCTTACTGACAGCATGAAATTTTCCTGGTAACTTCAGTCAGCTTTGACTTAGGTTCTAAACAAGAATTGCCATGGTAGAGCACATTTTTTCAGAGTTGCATGACGCCCTTCTGTGACATTATCTCTAATGTTTCAACCTTTACCAAGGAAAAGGTAAAACAGTATCTGAAAAATCTAAGGGGATACATAAGAGATAGATAGATAGATAGATAGATAGATAGATAGATAGATAGATAGATAGATATCATATTTTTGTCTTTCAAACACTGCTCTTTACTGCTCTGTTTTTCAACAAAGAAAAAGGATATTTTCAGAAGTTTTTGTAAAACATAAAGGTATAGGGGGTTTCCTATACAGTATAAATCCCTGTGCTCCCCTCCAGAGCACACTCCTACCTAGTCCCATTAGTTTTGCATAGTAATGAACTAAGTAGCTTCTTTTTGTTTTAACATGAAAGAGAAAATAATCATTCTTGTATTTTGCACATTTATTCAGTCCTTCTACATTTTTGTCTCTAGTTTCCCTAAAAAATGGAAACTGTGAAGATACGCTACTTCCTGTTTTAATCCTGACACATTTTGATATGGTTGCAGTATTATATTGTTTTTATTCTATGTGTAAAGAAGGAAATTCAAGTCTACTCTAAAAGCAGCAGGAGAAGGAAAATACTTCACATGAGCAAGTCATAAAAAAGTGGTTTTCATGGTTAAAATAAAACTTTTTCCATGACTATGTATTTCTTATTTCAGCATACTGTGGCCCAAATAAAGAACAAACAGCAAGACTCAGGACATAAGAATTTCAGGCACGAGTCTTTTTCTTCCCTTGCAATGTGAAGGTGCCTTAATTTGAAAGAAAATAACGTCCCAAGTGCCTCTCAGTCTTTAAAAAAAAATCCCTTCTGCAGAGCTTGTTAAACTTAATCTACAGCACAGCACAGGTGAGGCTTGCCAGGCTGTGACAGGCATTAGAAAACAACAGGCATTGCCTCCTGCTAAAGCAGAGGGTGACCACCCCTGTCCTTTGTCCTACACAAGTTGCAGCCTGCTGTCACCCGCATCTCACAGGAGCTGTTACTAATCATTTACTATTAATAACTGTCTTTTGGGAACCTAGGATCAAAGACTGGACCAAACACTGTTCTCACAGATGAAGGGACTGCAGGGCCCACTCCAGCTCTCGTGCCTCAAAGCAGCTGTGGGATGAGGGATATTAACTTTGGGCCAGCAGCACGAGGGCTGCCAAGTCACCAGGGTTTGCTATTGCCTCCTTCTGCCTTTCCCCTTTTTAGTCAGCCCTTGTTAGGACTGCTGTGGATTATGAGGGATGCTGAGCTGGCTGAAATGCACCATGCACTTGCATTTTAGTTCCTTTTAGGAGAAAGACCATTTTTGCTTTACTATCAGAAGTGCTCCTGTGGAACCCTTTTCCTCTTTCCTTTCCCTCCTTTCAGAAGCATCTCCAAACACCATCTAGCACCTGTATTGGTACAAACACTTTGTGTTTGGGCTGGTGTAGTGCATTTGACCCACAAGCACTGTCAAAACAGCTCAGGATGGTCAGGAAGGGGTGTCTGTCTGTGCCAGAGCCACACTGCCTCTCCCCCTCCCTTGCCCACAGAGAAGGGAAGCATGCCCAAGGAGAAGGCTCTTGGGCTCTCAGCAGTAATCCTGGGACCATTTCAGGGCTGGGAAGAGGGACCTCCCTCGTGCAGAACAGATTGTGGAAGTGTGCTCGTCTTAAACGAGCAAGTTGGATTCTCAGAGATGCTAAGTTAACACATATGCAGCCTGGTTAAACCACACTCCTAAATCTTGTCAGTCTTTCTTCACCATCTGTGACAAGGTTTTTCTCTTTGAAACTATTAAAGCTGACCTTTTGTGCTTACATGTATTTCCTCTGTTGAGTTTTCAGACTCATCATCCTACTGTGTCACTGCTTTCCTGAGGAGGACTCTGGTATATAAATAGCCAAGCTCAAAAGAAGATTCTTCTGATCTATTTGACAATTTGTCTTCTTTGATTGTATGAGGAGACAATAACTTGTAAATTTTCTGCACAGCACTTAACAGAGTTGAAGGTACTGAGCTATGTTGTTTAATGAGTTCTAAAGAAGGTCCAATTTAAAGACTAGAAGAACTGCAAAATTTGGAAACATCTGGTACTAATCTAATTCCTAGTCCAATCTAAAAGTACTGATTAAACACTGTAGTAACAGGTGGTGCAAACACTAGTAAGTCAATTTTAATAAGAAAGGTCAACACCTTCATCTCCTCGTTTTTCTTTCCAGAAGTACCAATAAATTCCTCTCAACAGGTGTGTCTAGAATGTGTAATTACATTGTTCTCAAACAAAGGTCCAGCAGCTCTATGTTAAAGATCTCTTTTAAAAGAAAAAGCTTCCAATGCTTGAAATATCATCCCTGACTTCCTCCATTATTCTCTTTTCATGTATCTTTTTCATGTCATGACTGTTTACAGATATCAGATTGGAAGATTACATGCTGCTCAGTACTTCTCTGGAAAAAAAAAATCTGGATTTATTATTGATTCTTGTCCAGCATCTTCTAAATCTATCTTAACTAGCATAAAAATTCAAATCCTTCTTGCATTCAATGGATGCCTGTCCCTTTTCCTACAAGAAGGCTTTATTTAATTGCTGGTGGCTCTCATAAGTACATCAGTCTTCACTCTGATTAAATGGGAACTTGGGAAGGGGGAATATACAAAGTCATGTTTGTTTTTTCATATTCTTTTCTTGGCATTCTTAATGTTCTTTGAAACATTGCAGTCCTGGGACAAACATTTCTTGGCACCTGAACTGAAAAATCACACTTCAGAGTTCAGTGCTGTGGTTTCACCACAATCCAGGTGAAAGAGGAGAAAGGTATTCTAAAGGAAGCAAGATCTTCAGGTCAAAATGTGTATTGTTTCACTTAAATGGTTCTATGTCTTTTATTGTCTACAAGGCTTTTTTTTTTTGCCTAATACGGGGGCAGATTTTTACAGAAATCCCAAGGGCTTATTTATTGTGGGTATGAGTAATAACAAAGCAAAGAATATCAAGGGAATGTTCAATATAACAATCCTAAAAAGAAAACAGTAGTGTCTGAATCAATAAAGAAAACCTTAGTTCTCCACCGTGCTGTGTAGGGGTTGGAAGGTCCAGTACAGCAGCAAACAAGCTAACAGTTATTATTCTGCAGGGACAGGAGCCTGAATAATCCCTTATTCCAGCTGTTTGGCAACACTGAGGCGATTACAGCTGAGAAGGGGTTCTGCGAACAAAACAGGGCACATTTACAGCCAACCATGAGAATATTCAGAAAATCTGGGCTCCCTGGAGGGTCTCTTGGAAGAGGACAGGCAGCCTGAGCCAGTCACAGCTCTGGAGAGAGGGGGGTAACCTCTGAGCTGTGCTGCAACAGGGACGCCCCAGGAACGGGCTGCTCTCGCAGGGAGAGCATGAGACCATTTTCCACCTATTGCAGTAACACACTTCCAGCCACAGTGAGTAAGAAGAAAGCTTTTTCTTGGCATTACAACCCATCAACAGAAGGAAAGATAGGTTTGCTCTCCTGCCTCCCGTGGAGGCTGCATTTGTCCCACAGTGCCAAGCAACGCAGGGACTCTGCACGCCTTGGCCTGTGGTCCCTGGCCAACTTTGTCTGCATTTTGTCAAGTCTCTCTGAAAATCTCACTGAAAAAATAGCCAGTGAATTCCTCCAGCCTGCACTGCTACCCACAGCCCCAGCCTGATCTCTTCTGCCCCGAACCACAAGGACTGCTATTATCAAAGCCTACACCAGGACATCTTCCACTTGATGCCCTAAAATCAGGAGCTTCACATGAAAAGTTCAGGACCAAGTTGGATCACTAAGGTGAAACTCTGTGTGCTTCAAACCACTTAAAAGGTGATGTTCCAGTCCTAAATGATCTGTCTTGAACTCAAACACCAAAAAAAAAGCTCTGTAGAAATTCTTCTGGATTCAGTCCTACATTCTTTCAGCACAGCTGGATATCTGCTGTCTGACCAGGAAGTCTTTTTAGTTCTGAGAGTCTTTTAATAACTACTTGATGTAGAACTACACAGTTCTTTGTTTATTTATTAATTATGAATAATTAGAGAGGATACTCCCGAGAGAGAGTGCTTTTTCTTTTTTCTCTCCAAGGTGGATATTTTAAGAACATTTTTATATAAGACTCACTGAGTAATCCTCACTCAATCCATTATAACCCAGGGCTCAGGGGTGTTTTTGAATGCCTATGTGGGCATGCTTAGAAAGACAACATAAAACAAAATACAAGACAAAAAAAAAAAAAATACGGGGTTAAATAAAAGTCTGATTGGCATTTCTTTTTCCTAATTCATATACACTGCTTCTAGCCTCAAGAAAACAGAGAGCTTTTGCTCCATTTTAATTACATGGACTTTAGAAAGCTATTATGAAAGCAGGGCCTTTATGGGTTTTTCAGTTATATATTGATATAACGGTGTTAGCACTGATTTATGTTACTCCCTTGAGTATACGTTACAAAATATTTGCCTCCTCATTTACACTTCCTCATGAGAAAGGAAAGAATATAAAACCAAAAGAAGTCTCACAAAATTCTATGCAGAGCTCAGACATTGCACCAAGGTTTTTTTTCCCTATTTTTTCCTTTTTTTCCCCATAAGGAAAGGGAGAAAAGAATGAGAAAAAGTGTTAGCACAGGACATTAAAAACTTATTACCAGGAAAAGACATTATTTTCTGGATATACTCATCAGTAACTTTTCAGCAGCAATACAGCAAATTACTAGAAAAAATATTTACAAGGAAACATCTTTTTTCTTTAAAATATGTGGTCAGTCAGGCTATATGAGCTGTCAGCATGACCAATGGGATGGCACAGTAGCTGATGTAATAGCAGAAGAAAAGACATCACTCTTCCAACTTTATGATCTGCTAGATCAGTATCTTGTCTGCAAGATTGCTAAATGATTCTTCTAACAAAGACATTTATAAATATTTTTTAAGGGTCCAAATAAAAGTTACTTTTGTTGTGCAAACCAATTGCATTTGAAACAACCCATATTTTCACACAGTACATTTCAGGAATGTTGTGGGTGATGCCTCATTGGCTGTAGAACATCCAGTTCAGCAACACAAATCAGAGACACCACCAGCACTGCACCTTTACCATCTAAGGGGTCCACTTAGACTGGCATTTCCATCTTGTTAATTACACAGAACCAGTTTTCTGATAGACTTGCTCAAAGTGGAATTGCCAAAGATATAGTTAGGGATACTTTATTTGGGAAATTGATTAAATTGCCCTATTCCATGCTGCACTGCGGGTGCAGTCTTTATGTCTCTAAGAAGGCATTTAGATGCAATTAAATCAAGAAAAATTAATAAAATACTATTAAAGACAAAGATAAAACTTTTAGCTCAGCAAATCTCTAAAGGCTGTGGTGAAAAAATACATATTTTCCATGGTCTTCCATTTTAGCAGAAGCTTTTAGGCATCTGTTTGTTTGTTTTCAGAAAGATGAGAGTTTGTTTATAAATAAAGTAGGACCTGAAGCACTTATCCACTGATATAATTTTTTTTTGTTTAATATTTAAATCCTATCTGATATGTAATTGCATACTTCACTATATTGCTCAGCAAACACCTGAAAGCCAAGTGCCTTTCACGAGACTGTAAAGGTATAAGAGAAGCCAAATAAATTTGGTTTTAAAGGTAAATGTATAAACCCAAAGACAGGGTGGAGCCCCTACCTCTAGCTAACCTTACTGTTGATGGTCAAGAGAGCTGCAAAATCCCTCAGGAAGGGATTCAATTAATTTTACTTTAATTGTCTAATTACTTGGGTGTTTAATCTGACAGAGTTATCTAGCCTCTCTCTGTGGTCAACGCAGGGAGCAAGGCAGCCTTGGAAAGGAAGCTGAGAGGTTCCTGATGACATGGGTGCTGAAATGATCCCAGAATCAGACCAGAATTCAGCAACAGACCCTGCCCATTGTGTCTCTTTTCATGTTAGTGCTTCTGATCTGCTTAAGGGAGGGCTGCCTGCAGGTACTGCTGCAGATCTGACCCCAGCTGCAATGACCCCATGGGAGCCTTTAGGCACTGGATGAGGCTGACAGCGAGGTACAGCCCATGCCTGAGCGGCTGCAGCTCCCTAATGCAGAAAGGAAATCTTCGTCATTATTCCTTATGGGAGTGATACACAGCCTCTCACAAACTGAAAAGCCAGTGCACATTTCTATGCAGTCTCAAAAGTAGATCATTATGTATATCATTTGGTATAAACATAGTCATCAGGGGAATTCGGGATAGATTTATACCAACATTTTAATAAGTTTCATAAGAAAGTGGTTCATCAAATAAAAATAATGAATGATGGAATTAAAGAACCACTGAAAATTGCTAATGTGTTTAATCATCTCAACATCTATATTTATATAAGACAAATTTGGATGATATAGTGGGTGTAATTCCATTTCAAGTCTCCGAGCAGAGATTGCATTCCAAGACATTCAACAAAAGAAAAGTCAGAGCTTGCCTGTAAGCTCTGAAAGCAGGACCCTGTGACCATTTGTGTGAGGGCACTTGGAAACCTCCCTGACATCCAGATATTCAGTTAATCAACAAAAGTCATGTGTGACCCAAAGGAAAAATAAAGAGACCAGGGCTATGTAGAAAATAAAGAGAATGCACAAAAAAGCTGTGAAGTTCAGTAAACCTTGACATTTTTCTATGACCTAGAACCTCACCTACATGTCCTGCTATTAACCTGGTCACTTAGCTGTGCTCACAGGTGCCAAATCCAGCAGCTCACACCCAAAGGACTGAGGCAATGCAGTTAACTCAATCTGTGCTGCAGTCCTGGAAACACCCACTCAGCTGCCTCACAGCACTGAGCATGTCTAAGGACAAAAGATCATCATTTCTGACCTTTGTGTTTCCCACATCCTTATAATTATCTTTTCTTTTGTTTTCATGCATAATAACTCACCTCTCCATCTTAAGCAGGACTACTATACCTTGGGAAAAGAACCAGTGGTGCCAGGGAAAGCACACGGAAGGTGCAGCTGCCAGAGCAGAGTTCCCTGGCTGGGAATATCATCTTGCACACTGGCATTAGCCTGTCTCTGGGTCCCCACGCCTGTGTGATGGTGTGACTCACACCACTTCCCTCCAAAACACTTGCCCAAATAGAACTGTTGTATTTTTTCAGACAGAAACAGAGCTGAAGACATAAAAGCCCAGCTAGACTGCTCTGAACTTGTTTTGGCAACCATGAGCAAAAATGTCCAATAGGAAATGATCTCTAGAAGTAAAAAGACGACATCTCCAAAGAAATACGGCCTTTCTGGGGGACTCTACCCTAAGAGGTCCATCCCTTTGTTCAGGTGATGGCCCTCTCCTGCCCTGCCCCACCAGCAGGCTGTTTCTCCTTGCTGTCTGCAGCTCACTCTTTCTCTCAGCAGAACACAAGCAGCTGGCTCCAGAACCTCCAACAAAACCTCTTCTAGCTCTGCCTTAAAGAACTGTCTGAGGTGAGAAAGTCTGCAAACAGAAACCTTGAGCAGAGAACCTGGAGCTGTCAAAGGCAACAGGGCTGTGTGATGGCCCTATTTATAACTGGCCATATGGCAACTGATTTCCTGTTGCTCACACAGGACATCTCTGTGACTCCAGCCTCTGTGCTTCCCACTTTGCTCTTCTGCCAGGTTTATTTATACTTTTCCCCAGCTCTGAAGGCAAATCAAGTTAATTGCCTATTACATGAGATTAAGCAAAATAACTAAAAGAATAAAGAAAGTGAGAATATAATGTTCTGATTACTCTCCATGGGAGCTGTGGAACAATGGGATAGTTATTCCTGCACAAAGCAAGGAGGTGCTCTACATTTTCTGCTGTGTGCAGGGCTGAACAACGAGACAGGTTTATACCTGTGTTACTGTTCAAATGCTCATTCTTACCCAAAGTTCCACATAACTTTCCATTAAAACTGACATCTCAATTTGAGATGCACTTAACACCCCCAAACCTAAAGAATCATCTTAAAAACTTGCCAATTTTGCAACTGCATCATGAAAGAAATAACAAATTAAATTATTTTTTTATTGAACACTGTACAATATTAGTCCATTTGGAATAGAGATAAGGAACTAAAGAGCCAAAAAGGCCTTTCCAGTCAATGAGCTAAGATGAAGAGATGCCTGGGGGAAAGAGACAAATTTGGAGTGTAGGAAATGAAAAACAATTAGAAGAATTAAAATAATTGTATTTTCCATGAGGGGAAAATAGAGATATGGGATAAATTACTAAGATGGGTTTCTAGAACAAACAGTGCAGCATTCAAAATGGTAATAATGGGGTTTCAAGTAGAGCTATGAGAAAACCTGCTTAGTGAGCATAAGCCCAACTTAAAAAAATTTCTAATCACAAATTTGGTGAACCTAGGGAGAGGTTAATTAAGGCTAGCAGAAACAAAGAGGGCAAGGGCAAGGCCTACTGCAGCAGTTCCCTCCACCCTTTCAAATTTCCAGCAAGTGGAAACAAAAGACTGCAGCGAGGGAGGTAATGACTGCGGAAGAGGGGGAAAGCAACGTTACCCTGTTCCCTTGTCCTACACTTAACCCATGTCCCAGGCAGGCTGAGTGATGCAATCTGCACAGGGCATCTGTGGATGCCAGCATTTTTATGAGCTACCATTCCTTTCAAAACGTGGTGTTGCTTTGCTAATTAGTGAGAAGATAAACATTTCTGACAGATGAAATATATTGTTTTCTTGTTAATTGAGCTGCACAGAATCTATTGGTTGAAGTAGTATATTCTCTCTTCCTCTCTAGGGTTGGAGTTCAATCTTTTCATTTTTTGCTTCCTTAAACACTAATAATGAGCTGAGAAACAAAGAACAACCTCCTACAGTGTGGGTGGGTTCCTAGTGCTTAAACTGGTTTCCTTCAAAACTCCAATCCATTTACCTGCAGATTAAAAGTACGTGCTACTTGTGTCTTTTGCCATCTGCAATTAAAAAATAAAAACTAAACCCTTGAAGGGATTGGGAAAAACAAAAAGGTTCCAGTGATTGATCCATCACTGTCTAAGGCAGATTACCCTCTTCAAAAGCACTCAGTCTTGCCTATTTTTAAAAGATGGGATGTTGTATTACTACATAGAGTAGACCTCAACCAGGTGTCAATGTCTCTATTCCTTCTCTACAAGGATACTAGTCAGAATAATATGGAATATTATGCACAGCAATACTTGCAGCAATAGCCAAGAGTCTGTCTTGAAGACAAAACAGCCCAAATCCCCACAAGTTTGCCAAGACTAAATTATTTCAGCTAACAGTAGCTGTGGCTGAGTTACCAAACTATCAAAACACACCAACGTCCCACGTGCAGCCCCATCAGTGCTAGGAGAACAGTCTCAGCACTGCTTTAGAACAGGGCTGCTTTGGGCTATGCCTGAAGATGCCAGGGGAGAGGGGAGCACCAGTGCCACCAGCTTTCCCATCTGCACAGGCTGCCAGGAGCTCCCATAAGGCATCATCCTATGTTTCACTCTCATATTTACATTATTGCAAATCACTTACTAGCCTTTCACTGTGAGCCTATTATTATCATAATTAAGAGGAATATCAGAGAACTTATTTAGTTGAGTGACCACTGCTCCAGCATTGCCAACTTCGTGGCTTCAGTTTATTATTAACCAGGTTATGATGTCAAGGTTAGCACCCACTTCAAAAGTTATATTTATAAAGTCCAAAATCAAAAAACAGACATAGCAAGGGAACCATATATCACTTATTTGTACTTCAAGATTTTAAAGACACTTTTAAAGTTTTGGGAGACTGGGTTAATTTTCCTCCTACTTATTTAGGAAAAAAAAAACAGGATAAAGTGTCTTGATCCACAGTAGCAAAGCAGAAGTTGAAAACAGAAGGCTTTGCTGTCCTATTTCAGTGATAAAATTAATTGCATTTTCATAAAAATTTTTATGCTCCAGTCACCTTATGTCCCTTTGCCTTACCTCCTCTTCCTGAGAGTTTTAATAAATGACTCATCCTTACTAATTCAGCCCTGCCAGCTTTCTTTTGGTACATAATATTTCAGTACTTAATGCAGTATAATAGTCTCCACTAGCCAATTTGATTAGTCATAGCCTCATCTTTGCTTACCATGCTATTTTTCATTTTTTCAGTCATCTGGAATGTATTCCCTGCTCTGGTTCATGCTGTGTTGCTTTGTGTTAGAAATCCTAAACAAGACATACTTTATCTGTGAAATGCTGGAATGGGCTACTATTAACCAAATGCTGCAAGCACTGAGCTTTACACTTTATTTGAACTTTGCTAACAACTTTAAACCAGCTGCTCCAGCTCCCTGAGCCATTCTGCTCGGTCAGGTACATTTCTGAGAGCCAGACCCACTCCAGCAGCTCACACAGGACCACAACAAAAGAGGTTTCACTGTCCTATAAGCCTCCAGATCTTCACAGCCACATCACCTTCAAACTTAGGCCTCGTGTTCCTTCAAATCTCCCCATTTATTTCAGAAAAAGTGCTCCTTAGGATTGCCCTCCCCTCTGAGTACTCCATACCTGTTTCAGATCATCTGTGGGTTCTTTCTGATGAAGTTTTGTCATTGGAAGTCTCCATTTTTTTGTAGGCTTACTTGAAATTTTCATTAGAAGGTAAGATGGTTATTCTCCTTAGTCACTACTGAAGATGTAAATGAAGGTGAAAACACAATATTAATGCCTGCAGTACAATGTTACTCCCTTTCACCTCTTAAAAAAAATACCTAACAATGTTGTGCTATATAAAGAAAAGGCCACATATCATTTTTCTATATCCAGTCTCTACATCCATTCTGTGTTTCAAGGTTTCTGGGAAAAGGCTGCAAGGATGGAAAGATCTCATTACACTTGTCAGGTGGCCAAAAATAGTTTCACCTGTTTTAATTGCTTGTTAGTTAAGTCAACCTGCCTTCAGCAGAAAGATTTTTACTGTAATTAAGATAGGCATGGTTACTTAATGCCAAAAAATGTATCTTATCAGCCTACCACTTTCATTTACAGAATGTGCTATCTCATCTGTTATAATAGACCAGAGAGATTTTATAATAATTAACCTAAAAAGGCTATTCATAGAAAAGGGCCCAGCTGTGATCTGATTAAAGGAGTCTAAAATCCTTGGGCCAAATTGAAACGTCTTGTAAAACATCAATTGACTTAGCACACATTTTATATTTCTCCCTTCCCTCCACTGTTTTTTGTACTCCAAAAAACACACTCCATACTACTTTTAAAATGAATTTTAGCTTGTTTTTCCCCTGCAAAAAGAGAAAATATCATTGAATAATACATTTACATACTAAAGCTATAAATATAGACTTTTGGAAAATGTCTGTGAACTGACTATAATTTTTGTATAGCTGCTATTAAGTGAGTGCAGACTAGAAATCTTGGTACATTCAATTCTAAGTTAACTTTCACTCTGTATCCCAATGAAATTGAGGGGGTTGTATTTGTGAGTCATTCAGATGACAGCTTGGCCCCAAAGAAGTAAAGAATAAAGACTAAATCTTGATCTCACTGAAGTTAAGGGCAAGGCTCTTCTTACTTCAGTTGGTTCAGGATTTCACCCTAGGTCATATGGCAGAATTTTAGCCTCTGTTTGAGGAGAAAATGAATTAACTGTCACATGCCAGACAGATGAACATAAAGCAAATTAATCTGTAACCAGAAAACAAGCCACAGGGAACATCACCATCACACACAGCTCCATACATCACGAGACCTTCTGTTCAACAGGAAGGCCATGAAGGTGCCTCTTTCTCTCTCTGGTTCCATCTAGAAGCCTCCTTTGAACCAGCTTTGGGAGGCATCTCTGCTACCAACTCCTTTTCCATGAAAGAAGTCTGACTACAACACCTCCCTGATTCTTGATTAATTAGCAAGCTATTCTGCATACTCACAATATGTATTTCATATAGAAGTGGGTTCTGGCACTGGTCCAACCCAAAGTGTAGGAAGCTGAGTGAAAAATTCTCACTAGTGATAAAAACAGTTAGGGTAATGGAGCTTTTCAAAAAAGAAAAACATTTCATTTTCACTTTACATTTTTCTTCAAAACAGATGGATATTTTGAATGTGAATAAATACTAGAATGGGTTGAAAAATGAGCATATCATACTAAGATATGTTTAAAAGTTTTGCACTGCTCAGATTTTTAAAGAATTAAGTCCAAAATTTGTCAATCCACCTTGGATGACATGGTAAAATGTTTTCAAAGAGCTAACTCACATTTCTCAGAATGGTCTGCCCTGGAATACTACAAATCAGAAACTACTTCCAACACTGTTACCAAAGAAGAAAATCACACTAGACCTGTATGCCACTTGGTAAGGCAATAAACTTCTAAGAGTAGGGTGAATGCCACAAATTAGACAACTGCCCATAAAGTATCAGTAAAATCTATCAATGACCAGCATGTGGCAAGGCTGTGGAGCAGACAGTGTTCCACAAAGCTTCATTTTGCTTGGTTTTCACCTGTCTTTTTACTCTTTCCTCTCCATGTGCATCAAAACATGTCTATACTGAGCATTATTTAAATAGATCAAGGTCTGTTTTCTCTCTGTTGGCCTTAACATTCCTGCAAGCTAAGGAAAATAAATGTGGAACCTGGGAGATTATTATGAGAACTCCCACACTCCACTAAATTCTCTCAGGGAAACATGAAGTGTGATAAGACAAACGGACTGAGGAAAATGGTCTAAACCCAGAAAGCGACTGAGGAAGAGCCAGAGCAAACAGGGAGCCTAAAAATCCCATCAGGGCTTATGGGACAGCCCAGCCCACGCAGGAGCAGGGCACGGGGTGCAGTTCCACATGTTTCAGCCCCTGTACACTGCACAGGCAGGGAGAGGGGAGGGCAAGAGGGGCTTTTGGTCAGCAGAAACCTGCCCTGCTCACTGCATGGCCTGTGCTGTTTGGCAGGGATTGGGAAGCTGCAAACAGGACCAGCTCCATCCCTTTATCCTGTCCGAGACCTCCCCACCTCTGGAGGATCCTCCAGCAAGCAGCTGTAAACAGACACCAGCTCCTTTGCACCTCACAGGCAACACAAAGGGGATCAAAAGTGAAGCAGGAAGTCTAGCTGTGGGGCTCTTGTTCGCACTTAACATTCCTTTTTCTTTCTGCCTTTTTTTAATTTTTTTTTCTTTAACAATTACAGGATTTTTAGAACTGGAGGCACATCCAAATAATGTCAAAAAAGGAAAGATTTTGGTTATAGTCAGTTATCTGGCACTATCTATTTAGAAATGTCTGAACAAACAACTCCAATGTCAGATGTTCTAGTTCTGGCAGAGGAAAGAAATACGATTAGATCTGGCTGCCCAGATGTCCCAACACTGAGAATAATATTTTTAAGCACGAACTCATGTACTGCTGCTGTCATGTACTTCAATAGACTTATTTTGTTCTCATGGGCAATAAATTGTAGTAAAATTGAACCAGATTAATGGTTATAACTGGCCTTTCTTCTGTCAAACATTATTTCAATAGAAAACAAGAGTCTTTATGTGTACAGACTCGAGTTCCTCTTCCCTTGGTAACGTGCAGGTCCTTGTCATTGTACCCTTGCTGAACTATCCAGAAATAAGAGCTTCTAGTTGCTATTTCTTTTCACTTATTTGGTAGCACATTTCCTATTGCCATGTGTTTTCTACTTATGTTTATATAAACACAGCTTGTATATAAATATACAATCCTATATATTTCTTCATATTTTCATTTTCTTTATTTTCACCTGCTTTCATTCCTTTTCATTTCTAGGATCATTGAATTGGCAACAACTCCTATCATGCAGTTTTGTCTCTTTTTCAGTTATTTTTGTGCTGGTAGTTTGTTGCACCCAAAGCTCTCTGTGCTGATTATGTTGGTGGTTTTTGTGTTTATGAAATTCTCACTTTTATTTACAGAAGAATATGCTTGAACCTCAGTGCCAAAATACATAATTTCCTTTCTTCTGATTTAAAGATGATAGCTTTACTTGAAAAAGCACTTGAGGATACCTGTTTTTCTGAATGGCTATCTATACTTTTTATTCATTAAAAGCAGAGACGAGCTCAAAACATGGAAGTGGGGTGTCTCATTTTTTGCCTAGATCTTGTGCTTTTTAAACCTATTTAGGGTTTCAGCTTTATATACCCATCAGAAGTGGACATCAAGAAAGCAGTTTTGACAGTAGGTGAGTGAAATTCTCCAGTAAAAGGTTCCAACCAGATTGCTTTTCCCTGAAATGAATACGCAAAAGGCTGCTTTTGCTCTCTTTAAAATTGTTCACAGGGGCCTCATTATTTGCACAGAGATTTATATAATTGCACCCACTCACATGATTTCAAAAGCTGCATGTATAAAAAAAGGAAGAAAATAAATATTTTAATATTTTATTTCTTCTTAATGTCTAGCAAGAATGTTCAATTACAGCCTCTCTACTTATAAAAATCATACAAAGGTTTCAAGTCTCAGCATGTTCCGGCAGTAAAGTGCAAACAATCTTGTGGTTACAAAGGCTACTTTGCTGAACCTCATTCCTTCTTCTTTCTCTCCCACCAGCTGAATAAATGAGAGACATATTTAGCAGCTTCAGAAGAAACTATTTTCTCATGCTCCCACTAACAAATCAGGGCAAGAAATGACAGTAAGTCACGGGATAGGAGCAAAGGATGTAGAGAAAAGTAAATTAGAATTGATAAGGGAGGACGAGACAAATAGAGGAAAAAACCCAAGCCCAAACACTAAATTCTGAGAGCAGATGAAAATGGAGCAGCATATATGGCGGAAACAAGATGGTAGAGCATAAAAAATTAATATATTACAACCTCTTGAAATCAGATTGTTTTCATTCATAATCATATCTGAAGAAGAGAAATTACTGGCAATAATATATTTTCTTTTTAACTGCCTTCTTCCCCTATTATTCCAGATTGTTTATCCTGCGCATGGTGACACAGCATAGACAGAAACCTTCAAAATAAAAAAGAGAGCCACAATAAACCCCAGTAAGCCGCCCAGGCACTGACTTGATTAGGAAAATCACTTGTCATGAAGAAAATCTCCTAAAATCTCACACTAGTGCACAGTGTTTCTTCTTATGTTTTGGTTCAGGTTCACACCTAAGCAAGACAAAGTCTTTGCAGGCTCTCCCAGAGGCAGTTTGTGCTGGTGGCACCTGCAGCTTCAGCAGGGTGACCGGGCCTCCACCCAGCAAAGCCCTCACCGAGCCCTGCAGCAACTGCTCCAAGGAGTGCAGATTCTGGGAGCCATTGCCCAGCTTCCTAGAACCGGTTTTACACATTTGCAAGAATACAAAGTTAGTCAGAGCTAGCAGTTCCCTGCAAGTGCTCTCCAGATGGATGCTGCTGTTCCCTGTGTGGCCCGAGGAGCCTCCCCAGCCCCTCCCCAGCGGCAGATTGCTTTCTGGTACTTGCTCTTTCTGCTGGCAAGGAAGAAAATGTCATCTAACATGTTTTGAATTAGAATGACTACAGATTTTGCCCAAAACAGTGCATTTATAGACAGAGAGAGAGATCTCATCCAGAACTGATACAATTCAGGTTTGATTTCTATGACCTTTACCACAGGCGACAAACTTCAAACAGAAGACAGGGGGAGGTAGACTGTCCTAATTGCTCCACATACTCACAATTAATCTATAGCCTCACTACCTGGTTTTAATTTGTGGCAGAAGCTGTCTCACCACATCAAAGATAGTGATTCACCTCTCCACTAATCAAAATTTGAAGAGCTACTACCAATAGTAATTAGAGAGCTAAGGCCAGCCATCATGCAATTCAGCATTAATTAAACAATGTTACAGTGGTTTTCATTCAGCTCACAAAGTGCACCAGAAATAGGCAGCATAGGCATCATAGATTTTATCTACCTTTCCAGAAATGTTTTGCTCCTTGTGATTAAGGCCCTCAGTCCCCCGGTAACCACAAAATTCCACCTCCTTTTATTACTATAAGATGAAGAACAGTGAATATTCATAGTCACTTGGGTGATTACCCCTTTCAATAATTATCAAGAAAAAGGAACAGTCCACTTTTTTGGATTTCAGCAATTACATAGTTACTTAAATAAAAGGTGACATAACAGACAATAATATATAAAGATACTATAAATCAGTGTCCATCTATTCAATCAGTTTGGAATTAAGGAAACTTCTTAAAAGCAGATGTGCAAGTACTGCTCTTCAGTGATGCTTTCCACTCTCTAACATTTAAACAGGGTCTTATTTTAACTTTCATCTGCCTGTAGCTGGAAAAAACAGTGGTAAACTGGGGTCCAGTAGTTTTTCATATTCTTATGAAATAGGCTTGGGTAAAAGAAAGACCAAATCCTCAGCTTTAATAAACTGACCAAAGTTTTCTGTGGGGGACAGCACCTTAAAATCTGGCTCTTGTCATGGATAAGGCTAAGGTTAAAAAAGCATATAAGAGGCAAATAAAAAGAGGTAACAAAAATGTTGATGGTGAAAAAAACTTCAGCATACTAAAAATAGGAAAGAACTCAACATGATAAAATGAATCCTTATTTAATCTTTGTCTGCAACCAAAAATTAGCATATAATTTGGCAAGAAATAATATTTTAACTCTCTACTCAAGACCAAGACTGAGGTGATGGTGCTAGCCAAGGCTGGTTTTATATGGGAATGCTCATTCCTGTGGGTATCCACAGGGGACTAGTTCATGAATAACATGCAGGCAAGTGGGGTAAGGGAGTCATCTGAGACCAAAGTCAAAAGCAAACCCCACAGGATTTCTGTTTGGAACATCTTCCTGTGGCCTGAGCCCTGGAGGTGCTGCTGCATGACATCCTAGCTGAACAAGCAGAGTACACCACCAACAACCCCCTAACTGAGGCAAAATGTCCATATGATTAACATGGCAGGACTTCAGGAGACCAGAGCAGCCATATTTCAAACCCATGTTAAGCTCATTTTGGACCTAAGACTACTTTAATAATGCATTGATTTAATCTGCCAAACGTGTAGCTAGAGCTGCAGTTCTGTGAATGAAAAATGTTCAGCGGTATGTGTCCATGTTCCACACAATTTCTTCCTTTTACCAACCTCTCTTGGTACTTCATACGCCTTAAAAATGGTATGAATGATGTGCATCAGGGCTCCAGGGCATCTGGGAATGGCCCTGGTACTAAAAGGAAGCTTTGCAACAACAAGATGGAGAGGGAACAAGATATCATGAAATATTAGCTTCCAAGTCAACCTACATATCATGGTTTGTTTCCTAAGGAAAGAAAAAATAATTACAGTGCTTAGCTTCAAATCAAAATATTTTATTGGCATGCCACACAGTACAAACACTGTCAATGTGTAGAAAAAGCAGAAACCTTGGGTAACTGTCAGCAATAGACACAACACATCGTGCATCTGCCCAAGATAACTCTTCACAGTGTGTTTGGGGTTTTATCCCCTGTGTCCATTTGTCATTATTGTCCATTTCTAAGCTGGCGGCAGGTTGCTACATAGCATGATGCTCTCCCTGCCGTTTCTTTCCTTTCTCCTAGGGTATGCACAGTTTTTCCTCATCGTTTTTTAATGGAAAGTCTTTTATCATTTCTGGTAATGTAAGCAAATATCTTCCTAACACTGTCTTGCACTATTCATACTGGAACAGTAAGTGCCTTTTAACCAGTGTTTTTTCTGTCACATGGGCTGCACAGCTTCTCTTCTTCCAATTCTCTTTTACAGAAAATCAGTCTGGAATTAATTAGGATCTACCTCAGTTTTGCTTTCTAATGTAATCAATAGTCATAAATAATCTCAGGATTTCTTCAGTTGTCTCAGATCAGTACCCCTAGATTTCTTTTATACTATCCAGAATAGTTAAATATGATAGAAAAAACTGATGTTTATAAGACTTGGGAGAAAGATACTGTTGGATCTCTTATTAGAAGCTTACTGTCATTTTTGCTTATTAACTTTGTGAAATACTGACTTGAGCTGAAAGTTCAAGAGTCACAAGCAGCACTAGGATTAGGATTCTAACCCAGCAGTTATCTTCTTGTCAATAAGATTACACAACACTCAGCTTCTCTGTACAGCACTCAACTTCTTCTCTACATCCATCACAAAGACAAACCAATGGTATCCACAGTACGAACCAGCAGTATCCATGCACAGAGTGAGGCATTTTTGATGCCTGGCTGGCAAGGATACCAGAATGACCATAAAAAAGCAAATGATAACATAAGTTTACATTTTTATCCTGCTCACAGTTGCTGAGCTATGACGCACAAACTTCTGAAAGTGCCTTGAGAGACCAGAAACCAATCCAAGGCTATACAACAAACAAACATGGGGCCGTGATTCTCAGCTCTGCTGGATTTGCCCCCATAGACAGATATACAGAGAGACAGAAGCACATTTCCCATTATTTTCAAAAGTGACTGCCTGGTGGAGTGTCAAAAGGATCCGTGTTTTCTGGGAACAGGTGAGAGCTTTTTCTTCTCCAGTGTGTGATTGTAGTGGGCAGGGAGATCTCACCCCCTTCTCCTCTGAGCTCCTCTAATAAAAGTGACTCTGAAATTTGTTTCCTTTCAGGTGTGATGTGACAATGAAAGAATGCGCATTAAAAATTAAAAAATAATGGAAACCATTGCAAAGCTACACTTTTATTTGCTAAACAGAGTAAAACTGAAGAGAAGACTTAAATATAAAGAAACTGTGAAGTGCATGGATCAACATTTGTTACATAGGTAGGTTTTTGAAAATAAGTCATTCTCCACTATAACAATACAGCAGAGGTAACGACCATTTCACAAGATCCCATATTTTTTAAATTCTTTCTGTGTTTATGTTTTATTTCTTGCATCAATGAGTCATAAGATGCAAGGAATTAATTTAAGGCTTGAAAGCTAAAAGGAGGAGAAGCTGATATGTGTAGTACTGTAGACTCAGATTCTTGTATCTAACTACATAACATATTTTCTTTCCACAGGAGGTAGTTATGACAAATTAGAAGTCTGAAAATTTTCTGATGGTGTAAAGGCTCCAGCTGTCACTAGGGAGATAGTGATCAGATTTCATAGCTGCATGGTCCCATGGCACCACTAAGAGTTCCATATGGTCATCCAAATGTTTCAACTAAACCCACAAAAAAAATTCCACCATGGCTTTTGCTTTTAGAAAAATAAAATTCTCCTTGGTAGGAATTTTTCCTAACATGCCACCAATAAATAAAATTTTCATGATTTGGTTGTTTTAATAGAAAATAATTGTTAGTGTTGTTGTCTTTGTTTCAGGTTGAAGTGGGTAGAAATAGCAGCAGTGCAGCACTCGTGCCCGACCTCTAACTTTTTAATCTAGCACAACTTACATAACAGGAAGTAGGCTGGTAAGTGGACATGCAATGAATAATTAAGGTGTGTATATGTACATGGTGATAAACAGTAATTTCTTCAAACCACTTCTCTTTTGGTATAAAACCACCTCTGTTAAATTGTTAATGCTGTTACTGTGGACAGAGACTGTTTTGTTCATGTCAAAGGTTTCAGCATAAGCCTCAACAATAACAAATGACAAATGCATAATTTATTGATTCTTAAATGGCTATGTCCTTGGATGTATTTCTTATAACTAATTTGCTTGGAGACACATCTGGCTCCTGAAGATAGCATCTGTTTTAAAGAAGGTCAGTGCTATATTTTAAAGGCAGAAGAACATAATCTTTTATCTGCTGTGCTCCTCAGCTCTTTTAGCCTACAAATTCAGCTCTTACTTTATTCTGTCTACTAATTTTTATATCAGATTTAAAAAATGAGCAATCTGTTGTTGAGTTTTGAAACAATGATAAACATACACAGATACTGTGAAGATGCAAGGAATTACAGTTTTCAAGTGATTGTGTACTGTGTGAACTGAATTATTTTAAAAATAAATTATGTTAATATTGCTTTCATTAATACTTCTTTTTTACAAAGTTCAATCAACCTGTTTCAATAAATGGTGCTTGTTTGTCCAGAGCTTGTTTTATTTAGATGTGCTGCTTCTGAATGTGAGTCTAAGGTCTTCTTGCATAAAATCTGCAAACACAGAATGCTGCAATGTTTATTCTGCTATTGGGCCATGAACCATGACTTATCCCCCAATTATTCTTGTACATGCAATGCCTGATCTCTCACATCTTTGCTTTTTCTGCATGATATTTATGCCCATATATATTCCATGTGATTCCAATCAATATATCTTTGTTATTTCATCAAGTTTCCATTGAATTTTAGCAGTATTTATTTTTACCTACCTCATGGCTGGAATATTAAAGTATAAACAAGTGCTTAAAATTAGCTTGAAGTTTACATTAAAATAGGCAGACACAAGTACAAACGATTCAGAAACTGCCATTTTAACCCTGTGATGAACAGCTAGGCACCTTTTGCTTTTATATTTCACCTTGCACCATGCACAAAATGTTTAATTATTTGAGGATTAATGGAGGTAGTTTATAATTAAGCTGAAGTATGAACTGATGTCATCATCTCAGTATGATGATATACAGTTTTATGCCAAAGCACCTGTTGTTTTGGAAGGAAGCAGCTGATATCATTATCTACCCAGTCAGATAGCCTAGTTTCCTGCTGCTTAAAAAATTATCCTAAGGGTTACCTAAGTTGGGGTAATACAGCATTTACTTTTTCATGCCCAGGACAGGAGAGAATGCATAAAATTACTTTATTCTCAAAGGTAGAGGGGGAATTGGGGGGAGTAGGGTCATGATGCTAAAACAGTTAATGTTTATTTGTGTGGAATACAAACCTGGCAATTTTTTTCATGCATGAATATACATGCAAAAAGATTTCTAACAGGTATGTAAGTAAATATATGATTGGACAAGAATCCTTTATGAAGCACAAAGGATAAGATTCTCTGCTTTGCTGTGAACATTTTTTACCATATGATTGACTCTGACCACTGAATAGCAAAGGTTAACCTCAGCTGGGGGTTTCTCCTGTGTAGAGGTACTCAGCTGCCACCCTGTTCTTTGTCCCTGGTGTCATGAGAAAAAGAGGTTGCCAGGGCAATTTGGGACGGGGGAAGCTCTGTTATGGTGGGCATTTGACAGCCATGAGGTCATTGCAGCATCTCATGCCAATGCTGTGGATTAAAGCCACATGTATGAAGCACCGAGTCCTGGATCCACAACCAGCCTTGGGAAACCCACGCCTCCAACCATCCAAGTGCTGTTCTGACAGAGTGTGGAATCAAGCCCAGTGTTTTTAGCATGCCTACAACTATCAGGCTTTCCACTGAATTGTGGCATTGTGCCAGAGCTGTTCATTTGGGTTGTCATCAACCTGCACCTCCCTCTAAGGAGAGCTAAAATGCAATAGTGGCAAACACATCTCAAAAATTTTTTGCTTTCTTCTGTCTCCTGATGAGATTTTTTTACTTTTCTCAGCCACATGATGTCACATCCACCAAATTTTCCTTTTTTAATAGTATCTGATGTGTATTCTGAGCAGGTGCAATATCATATATTTGCTAGGACTGGTCATCTACATACAATATTTGAAGAAGCATAATAGGTAACATGATTTTTTTGCTTCCTTCAATCCTTTTTCATATTTTTTTCATTTTTTCTCTTTTTTTTTCCTCTTATGAACTATCTTTTTCCCCATTCAGTTCTTAATTACATTTAATAGAATATCTCTTCACTCTTAGGTTCTTTCCAAGAGTACTCCTACAGCTGGCCTTTCCATAGATCTGATACCACTTTAAAAGGAAACAGTGATTAGTAGGAGGTACATTTCCCGGCCCTCCCCAGCTTCCCAGATCTCCTGTAGCTTGGCAGATCATACCACTTAATAATATGAATAAAGCAACTTTTGACAGAGCAAGAAGTTGTGATGGAAAGAATCCTGTGGTCTTTATTCCCACATCTTGCATCGAGTTTTCCTTGGGATGTGTCTTCTGTTGGTTCCTCCACAGACATCCTAGAGAAATAATATTTCTTGAATGTAACTATTTGGGTTTTACTGTGAGGGAGAGACAGCAGGTTTTTCCACTGTTTTTTCCCCTCTCTAAATTGAAGTTATCTTATTTCATTTTCATTAACATTTCTGAGTGTTCTTTCCTTTCTTCTGAACTATTATCGTGCCCTCAATTGTGCCATGCATACCTATGATAAGTGAAAAGAACACTTAAGTGATCTTCAATAGATAAAAATACAAATGCACTTATTCTATTCCCTGACACGTCACCAGACTTAACATGGCTTTCTTAGCAGTAACAAACACTATGAAATTAGCACTAATTCGGGGCTAATATCTGTATTACAAGCTGGTTTATATGCAATAGATTAATAAATGTTTTTAAGGGATTTTCATTGAGCTTCACATCAAATGGGAAATAAGGTGTAGAAGCTTCCTGACAGAAGCATACTCATTGTGGTGGTTATAATAAGGGTGTGCCAGAGATCAAATTAGTGCCCTAATGGGCTGGAGCTCAGCCCCGTGACCATGGGGACATTGTGCACATTAACCATGGGCGTGTGCGGAGGCGAAAGGCTCTTGTCTAGATATTTATGGGTACTGAAAACCACAGCCACCAGTGGCTTGAGTGAAGATAGGTTTTATCCTAACCTTCTTCCTCTTCCTTTCACATCATAAAACTGCCCTGCAAATTAGGTTTTCAGAAAGTTATTTAATAATACAGAAAGCTATACTGCCACTCTGAATGTGCAGTAATTGCCTGTGGGTAGTAACTTGTGTTTACAGCTGGTGCATTCTAAGTCTTGGAAGCTATTTCTCTATTGCTAGACTTCAAAGAAAGTATTGCTTGCTATATTTCATGATACCTAGCATTGGTATCTGACCAGCATAATGAAATGCTGACCAAAGGTAACAGTATAAATTTCTTTTCTGTACTTCTTTTCTTCACAATATTTAACACACAGCTTCTCTAGAACTAGTTAAGGTAAAAAGAAAAGTGAAAAGTTTGCATACGTTTATAGAAATGAAAAACCTGCCATAGACAAGTTCAAAAATAGTGACTGTGTATATTTCTAAGGTAATAAAAAAAAAATTGGAAACTTCCCTGTACTTCCAAGAGCAATAAAACTAGTTATCCAAAACACAATAGTAATTAATTACAAATTTTTATCAAATACTTTCAATCTACATTTCCTTTTCCTTGAAATTTATTTACCAAAACCACCTTATCTTTAAAGAATGAACTTTAAAAGTAAAGAAAAAACAAAATTAGAATTGAACTTTCACATTGAGCTAGAGGGAGAAAACCATGCATACATTTTTAAAATGTTTTTGTACAGTTTGATCTTGGAATTATATGGATATTTCTCTTGCAAACTTGGCTTTCACCATTGACACTTTTTCATTTCAGGATCATTAGCTGCATGAATAATAATTACTTTAAAAATATCATAGTCATGAACATTTTCTGAGGACCTGACACAGCAGTTTCAGGAATATTTTGTGTGAACTAATCTATAGCTCATAATCTTTGACAGAAATTCCAAAGCCTCCTCAAAAAAATGTGACAAGCAATAATCCAAATCTTTAATGTTTCTTAACTGTTTGTTCTGTAGATCCTCAATTCACTGGATCAATGAAAGCTTTGTCCAAAATCTACCAAGGAGCCTCTTCAATTTAACACAAAACTGAGCAACTTTAGAGTGTTAAAAGTCTTATATAAAAATCTGTCTTAACCAAATTCAGCTTCTCTGAATTTGTTGTCTTCAAAATTATTTTCCTTCCATACACTAAAATGAGATTGTAGAATAACCAAAATCTGCCCACTGACTTCTACTTCATTCTGGTCCATCACCAGAAGCTGAAGACACTGGAACAGCTGCATCAACACAAAAGCATCCAATATGATGCTGGATCAAGCACAGCAATTGCCCTTTTGTTTTCTCTTTTGAGGATGTTTAGTTTGTATTTTACTTTTTGAAGACAAAAAGATACTTTTTGGATCTCTAGGAATGTCGGTACAAACATGCAATTCTGTCTGTACAAACATTTCTCTTCTGAACTAAAAATAAATTTATTTTACATAAGACCTTGGGAAAAATGTGAACCAATGTGCCATATTGCTCCTTGGAATATTAAAGCTAAATTCTCTACTGGCATATGCTGACGTAGGTCTGTTGGGTTTGATGGAATTATTCTATCCCATACTAGCAGGGAATTATGGAGCAGCTTGGTTTTGTTACATAAATTAGACTGATGCAAACTAGATAATTAAGACTACCAATTAAGCAATGGGGTTTGTACAGTCTGATTCCTGTGAATACATGGGTTGAATATACATGATCAGAATCTACTTTTTTATTTTGTATTATTATAGAGCCAAATAACCCATTGATTCTTTGCAGTAATGGAGAAATGAAGGATGTTTCTCGTGGGGTGACAAAAACTGCAATGATGACATCTTTAACTTTTGCGCTTCTCACATAAATCAGACTCAGCTAAATCAGTGTAATCCTTTACTGACATGAAAATTCCAGTTTTCAGCTCTAGTTGAAATTTTTAAGTTATTAAATACTAAATCACTAAACATAGAATAAACCAGTAATTTCCTGGTCAGTTCTCAGCAATTTTACCTTACCTTACACCTTTCTTGTTGCACAACCAGGAAGCTGGAGCTCTTCCCTGCTGTGAAAGAGGACAAAAAAGGAGTCCTGGAAAGCAGAACCCAAGCTTGACAGATATATCTACCACTATAAGTAGCAATCTAGGTAGGCATCTGCAGGGACAGGAAGTATGTTTAGAAGAACTGCTGTTGCCAGCAGTCTGTTGGATCTTCATTGAAGTCCTGGCAGATGGAAACATCACTCAGCATTGTCTTTGAGAAAATGTGTGTGCATCATCTTCTCACTTTTCCACAAAACTCCCTCCAAATCTTTTAAGCAACCACAGAGAAGCAGCTTCCACCTGGAAGGACAAGGAGCTTCCATCACCCTTGTATCTACTACAGAGTGGCTTCCAGAGAACAACCATGGTGTGTCTGGTTGGAATATGAGCCAGTTATAACTGATTAATTAGCAGTAATGAGTCTCTTGAAGCTGTAGGTCTGCACTGTTAGCGAGGCATTGATATTACTGATATTACAATCATGATGTATAGCACTTCAGCCTGGGATTTGTTTTCCAGACTATCCAGAATAGAGAAGAAAGGTCCCCTCAGGTCTTCTTCTACTGCTAAGACTGCTTCTGGCTTACTTTTTTCATTACATGCAGGTAAGTGATAACAAATATGAGCAACATATTTTGGGAACACAAATGCTCCTAGCCACCTCTTCTGGTTCAAAGCAGCCATCAACACTGAGGTTAGAGCACAAATCATGAAGGATGATCACATGCTGGCCATCCAGTTTCAGCTGTGTTTACTGTTCTGAATCATCACACTTTTTCAGCTTTCTCTTAGGGAACAGAGCAGGGAAAAATTAATTATAATGAAAGAGTGGTCCATATGCAAGTGAGAAAGAGGTGAGCTCACTCAAGTAGTGAGTGCTCACAGCTGGGAACATGTCAGCCTGCTAGGAGCCAACAAGTAGATGAGAGACTGGGATCCCATACAGATCCACACCAAGAAGCCTCAGGAAGGAATGTGACACACAGACAGACCATAGAGGAGATGCACTTTCTCTTGGTTTATTCTGTCTCCTGAAGCCACTTAGAATTTTTGGAGTGAGAACTACGTTAGAGAAAAGGATCCAAGTTGCAAAGACATTGTGGGCAGGGCAAACAACTGTTTTTCAGTCTGTTATTTTAACTTCAGACAGCTGATCTGAATTCCTCTGGTTTAAAAGTTCATTTCCTCTACCGTGTGTTCAAAAAAATCCAGCATTACAGGCTGAAAACCCTTTGGTTTCTCACTATAAAGAAAGACATAATCAGCCTTACTTCACAGCTACACTTGGTTTGCCATCGTAACTATGATCCCAGTAAACACTGGGAGAGCAAAGAAAAATGAGCTTTCTCTTCCTGCCTTCAGCTTTCTCTATTGTACAGACCTGAATCCTTCAGTCTCCTGATTGATAACTGTGCCTTTCCATGGCTATTTGAGATAATCATGTGGAAAATCAGTGCAAATGATGCATGTTTAATTGGGGCACTTCCAGAAATCCTGCATATCTGTTGACCTCTCTGAGAGAAATCTGGATCCACTTTGAAAGTCAACCAACAATTTCTGGCAGAGCCAAACACACCCAAACCTGAGACAGTAAATAACTGACATATTCAATGGCCAGAGAAAATGTAAGCCATTCAAATTGCTTCAGCCATGACAAAGAAAATAATAAATTACATTTCATTCAGGCATCAATTGGTAAAATTCATTCTTTCTTGTAAATATATTTGCAAGGATCACATAACAATCACAGCCTAAATCCCCAGCTGGCATAGGTTTCCCTCATTCTGCTGCTCAGTGAGAAACTGGCTCCATAAACTCTTTGTGTCCTTCTTTGGGAACACCACCATCATGAGCACAGGCCAGGACTTTACGCTTTCTTGGTTTTAAATTTTGAGCCGGAGTCAGAGGAGAGAGAAAAAACAAAGCTCCAGAGAAAACCTTACTGAGCATTTTGTATCTGCTCAGGTTGGAAGAAACTTAGTACTCATTTACAAAATTAATCAACTGTGGAGTGGGCTCTTTAAAACAATCACATTGTTTCAAATACCAGTAAAGTATCAGGCAGACAAAGCAAATATTCTATAATTAATCTCAAATAATATTTTGTGCCATGGTCATGAACTGTCAAGTGCTTCAGCAAAAGACACAGTGATACCTTTTATGCTACAAAAGCTCTCAGAAGCTACACCAAGAAGACATTTGCTATATCCCCACCAGAGTGTACTGCATTGTTGAAACATTTGTGTGCCCATTAAAAATACATTTCTGTTTCTGGACTACTTGTGGCAACAGGTAAAGGCTAGGCAGCTAGGAGAAGCTGCTTGTTTGCTGAGCCTGTCAGAACACTTCTGTGTCAACAGAGAAAATGTGTGTGCACAGCTCTAATGGGATCCCTCCATTGTAGTACCTTGTCATTTTGAGAGCGCCTTGCCCTCCATGTCCTCTGAGCATTTTTTACAGTCAGAATCAACATGCCTGAGTTCTTGTTTCCAACTTTCAGTAATGTTTATTATTGTTTGTCAGCAACTCGGCTCTGCTGGAAAAGCCTCCTTCGGTGAATAATGAAGTCATTCCCACAGTGACTGCTGGGTTCCAAAATTTTCACTACTCTACCTATGGCTATTTAGCTGTACATGAGAAGCGCAGAAAATCTTACTTTTCATGGCCCATAAATAAACACCCAATCCAACACTTCAGCACATTTCTAATTGCAATGCAGCATATAATGTTTCAGTGCACAATACAGATGTTTTCAGTTATTATATGAAGAGGAGACAATGATGGTTAAGTATGTGTTTGCATTATAGTCACGGCATGAAATCATTATGTTCAACTTTCCTGATCATTTTCTTCATATAAAAAAGAAAATTCTGTTCAGCCATTATTTTTTCCCACATGGAACAAGTTGCAGAAAATTCTAAGACATCCATTTATAAACAACTAACTTACGGTAAAATAAAGGGCAAAATTTCTGTTTAAAATATTGGGCTCTTTCCATCTTGTTTCTCTGTTGTTAATCATAAACCACCAGTTAGCTGAAATGAGCCCAGGGGGTACAAGGATATGAGCAAGAGCAGAGTTGTCCTGTGGGACTTTTATGCTCAGTGATAACAGCCCAATAACCCATCTCCCTGGGTGTATCCCTGCTGGGATTTACAGGTGACTGTCCTCAGTGGAGCTCCAAAGTGTTCTCTCACTGACACCAGGGTACTACTATTTCTTTAATACTTGTTCTCATTAGCTTTTCTCTGCCTTCAGTTCTCTGTTTCTTTCTCCCCCATTTTCCTGTCCATCCATCTTGGCCACCTTCTGGAAAGTTGAAACTACATAACAGAACCTTCTGCTGTCATTTCTCACCCGCTCCAGAGTTATCTCCCTTCCAATCCGCCTAGCTGCAGTAAATTATTGCTTGATGAGAATAACTCATTAGTTCACTTATAAAAAGGCCTGACTTCACAAACAGATATTTTTATGAGTTCTATTTGTGAAGGCAAAAATAACTATTTTGGTTATGTGAACAAGCTACATGGATACACACGGGCAGTAAATATCTAGGCAACTCCAGACCACAACTTGAGACCATTTTAATTTTAGAAAAATCAAACCTTAAAAGGCAAAAAAATTTTGTATTCCTAGACTGGAAGGGCTGGGTTTATCTGTTCAAGAGAACTTATCATTTGAGATCATTTTTGATGCACAAAATCAGATGAAGAGAAGAAAGAGTTATGACATTATTTATAAAAGTACTGAAATCAAAACAGAGTAACTAGAAGTTTTCCAAAGACATCACTGCAGAAATTCATACAACTGATCCAAGCAAACTTTAAATCTTGTTATATGTCTCTTTTCCTAAAGTACAGAAATAATGTGAGATGCCAAGCCAGACAAAATAAGAGATATCAGTGTCATGGTACAGCACAAGTTTGATTTTAAGGTCAGCAAACCTGAAAATCCTTCAGCCAGGCAGAGAATAAAAGACAGCAGGCTGCAGTGACATTGTGTGCATTAAATCAAATATTTCAAAAGAAAATGTAAGGCCAAAGTATTCAGAGATGGAGACTTCAAAAAGACCATCTACTTTTAGATCAGTGCTGATGATGAGAAAATTATCAAAACTTCAGATTTCATAATTAATCACATTTAAGACCTAGCAAATTTTAACATTTCATTGAAAAAATTGTTTTACTTCGAAGACGAATTTGACCTCAATTGATTGTGAAAATTTAAACATAGGGTTCAAATCCATATGCTAGAAAGATAAGTTGCAGCAGTTGAATGACATGAATTAAGAGCACAGTTGAATGTGCTGGTTACAACAGGTAATGTTTTTCAAAAGATTCAGGCTGATTCTAAATTCTAATTTCTAATTATAAATTACTTACAAACAAATTATTTTTAAAATTGAGTGTATTTGTAATAACTTAACAAACTAAATATGGAAACTTATTTCAGTCTATTTAAGGTCCCAAGCCATGTTTCCCACACCTCTGTACCATGCATTGCCTCAGCTGGATGATTGATCGTGAGAAAATAAAAATCTCCATGAAAAGCTTTAGCTCAATCCTTTCTTCCTTCTTCAAGTGGCTTCTGAAAGCACTTGCAGGTAGTGTTCCAAACACTGCAGAATGAGAAGTAAAATTTAATGTACTTATTACCCATGTCAAAACCAGTTTGTAAGTTGTTTAAAGCAGCCTCAAATGTTTCTTGGAGTCTTTGCCTGAAAACTGTACATAAGTAACATACTCATTACAAAAATTCAGCACAATTTTTCAATGGATATGATTGAATGCTAAGAGTAAAGAGAGTGACTTTAACCCTTTTCTTGGTTCAGCAATCAAGTTTGAATGGTTTTTATTTGTTCTTTCACTGGTGTTCAAAAATAAATAGCTTCTGTGAACAAACATCATGGAGACGTAGAGGGTTTATTGATCAAAGTTTCACTTTATGTTGGTGCTCTTTACTTTGCACTGTACATCAACTAATTTTCATTATAGCCTTCTTGTCACCTGACATGATAACAGAAGATAGTAGAAGTATGTAATTGTCAACATCCTTGTTTGTTCAATATTTATTTAATTCATATGTGAATGACATCTTTTCAGAGACCAAAATTAGCACAAGTGAGGGGAAAAGATAAAGGATAGATCAGGAATTTGAAGAATGGTATATAAGCAAAGTTGTGCAGTAGGGGATTATATCTCTGGGTACCAGTAAATATTTAAATCTTTCTGTCCTCTTTTCCACACAGCTACATTAGTCTGACAGTCCTTGAATCCTTGTCCTCTGATTGCCTCTAAACCTTGAAAATCATATTTTAAACAAATTCCTCGGAACCATTTTTTTTTTAATCAGGCTTCACAAACTTCATATTGTACCCTGCATTTTAATTGTTGTATTTAGAAAAGCAGCTGCAAGCTATTTGGACTAACACATTGTGATATGCTACCTGATACCACACTGAGGTATAACAATTATCTAAGTTATGCCTTTCACAAAGGTAGGCAAGGCCCTTTATAACACTAAGATTCCAAAGTAAAAAGGGAACACGCTTACACTAATTAGGCATTTGGTCTAACACATTAAATCCTATTTGGGAATTTGCCTTATTTACTTTCAAGACTGAATGCAGTGACAAAATGAATGTGACAGAAAAAAACACTTGGGGATATCTTGATCATCTCTACAGTCCTCTAGAAATTTCCCGTGTTACAGATACAGACCAGTAAGATAGCCAAGAAGGTCATTCCTACCACTAAATTTTAGGCAACCAGGCAACAGCTTTCTGAGAAGTAAACCACTGGAGAAAAATAAGTCCTTTTATACCTGATACTTACATATCTCAAACATGCTAGTGGTCAGGTTTCAAAATGCTTTAATTATAAATGAGGTGTCTTTTTACTTAAACATGCAAATTGCCGGTGAGTTAAGCATATATTGCATAGTATGAATTCCTCACCATCAACAACTAATAACAATTAAAAAAAAAAAAAGCTGGAGAAAAGCAGCCAAACCATCTGACAAAGCCTAGGGCACATGTAACCCCATCACTACAAATGACTGCAGAGCTTACAAATCGAGCCAGATGCTGCTTCTGGAAGGATTTCATCTATAATATCCGAACCGCATGACAGCCTATCACAACTCATGTTTGGCCTAAAGGTGTGCAACGCTGGTGGAATGGGCAAATAATGAGAGGGAACAGGAGCAGAGCCTTAATCCTAACTAAGGAGGGCTTTTTTGTTTTGGTTTATGGTGTGGTGGGGCATTTTTAAATTTGAAAATTGAATTTGTTCTACCTGCAAACACAGGCACAGATGGTGCTTCTATAATATGCTATTATAATCGACTGATTTGTTTGCAATGTTGCATTCTCATCCAAATTCATGTCCAAATGCATTGGGTCTTCTGTAGTATTGCTCAGAATGGGTCAAATGTAGAGAAGATGGGAATCTCCTTGGTGCATAATGAAGGATTTTGCCCACAGCCCCTCTGGCAGGTGCAGCATCTGTGTTCTGAGCTCCCTTCCCCAGCTAGGCATACGGCTGGATAATAATTGCTGAATGAACAGACTTTATGAAAGGGCTGAAAATATGCAGGAGAGGGCTGCATTTCACAGACAGGGATACTGGTAAGGGTTACACAATCCATTAATTGTGGCTTCATTTCATCATTTCTGATTTCTTCTGCAAAAGATTGCTAAGCAAGGCTTGAGACACAGAGACCAAAACCTGACCCCTGGTACTGAGGTTTTCAGCAGAGACAATCACTAGAATTCAGTTTCCTCCCATTTTGCTTCTATTTGACTATTTTGAAGTTATCTTTATGAAAACCCTTCCTTGCTGAGCAGTCATGCCTGTGTTTACCTTTGGTGTAATCTTTCTACCAACCTGCACCACATTTTTCAAGCTGCATTAAATGACACTTTGGAGGATTATTTGCATTCTGTTTAATTATTTTGCTGGTTTATGACTGAAATTTTCTCTAATAAAAAAATAAAATAATTGTGACTTCTAAAGATAAAGAAAACCATCCCATCTTTGTGACTTCGGCACAAAATTAATATCCATATATCAGTATAAGTCCATCACCATTGGGCATATGCCTAAAACACGTTTGTTTTTCCTCTTGATAAATCATAAAATAGATTTAAGGCGAGAAACTTGCAGAACACCACAGCCAGGAGATGGTAAATAAACCATTATTCACTGTAAGTTTCATCTATTCTGGGGATTAGAACTATACCCACATGCACACTTTTCTTTCTTTTTACTCTTATTTTGGTTTGGGTTTTTATTTTGGTAGCCAAGAGAGCTGCAAGTCCTCGATGAAGGATCAGTTTCCCACACAGTAGCACACTGTCTGCTCTCAGCAGCACACATATGCCCAGGTCTCACAAGCACTCCTGTGAAAGATCTCCAAGTTGCAGGAACACACCACAACACAGGATTCTTCCAAACAGAACATTCCTGTCTTAACTTTGCTGATTAGGAACATGGGAGGGACACCAAGTGTCAGCGGGAGATTTGGTCCTTTTACAGTGATAGTTTAATCCATCTAGGCAACTCATAAGTTAGAGAAGGTATAAACTCCCCATTATAAAATGCATTCCACTTGCTTATATCCCAAAATAGACAATGCCTAAAATGACTGGCTCTATTCCCACTGAATCAGTCTTGGAATAAATGCTAAACTTGATGGAGAGTGGGGATACCATTATGGTGATGCTGTCTTTGGATAAGGAAATAACAACAAGCAAGCACTGTATGATGTTCAGACAATGGAAAAATCAAGGCCTTAATCAGCTGGGATCTGTGTCCTGCTGCACTTGCTAAACATTTTTTGGCTATTGTCCTTTTTAGATAGTTCTTTAAACCCTCAAGGGTCACTCAATTCAGGGGCAAGGAAAGGAAGAGAAGAGTTCTCTTGTCAAAAGTGGATCTCAGCTGGCAACCTGCCCACAATTTTGGAGGTATTAGCAGCAGTTAATTGTTGTAGGAAGCCCAGCCCTTATACAGTCCTGACAGTGCAGTTACACAGACAGATCCCCACATTCTCATCCATTTCCAATCACAAAAATTTACCTTTCTAAAGCCAGGATCCCTCAACAGACTACACATGACTGTCACAGCCAGGCACACCACAAACCCACAGTACAAATGCTTTCTTGTTCCTCTTCTAGGGCTCAGTTAGGACAATTTCCATGCATACTGCTAAAACCTTTCTTAATGGTTCCTACACCATTCACATTCTTTCTGTGATCAGATATAAGATACCATATAATCACCATCTTTGTAAACACAGTGTTTGGCTGAAGAGATTGCCTTCCACAGCACATAGCCAAGGTGGCCAAAATAAGTAAAAAGGGTAGAGTTAGTGAGTGGCAATGGCAGATTAATGAAGTTTTATAGTTTGCCTATGACCCCGTAGGTAACAAAGTAAGATAGGACAAAAATTTTTTAAAACCTGTGTTATGGTTCCTCATCCTTATTATATGTAGTGCAACTGACTTTCTGCTATCCCTAAAATCATAAAATAATTCAGGTTGTGAGGGACTTCTGGATGGAGATTTTTACGTGTTTGCTTCTGTTGGCTTTGTAGCAGAGGATGCTACACCCTATGCCAGCAGCCACAGCAGAAATGTTGATGAACAGTAACTGCCAGCTGACTGTGCAGCTACTTCTCAGCTGTTCATAACCAGGAGTTTGTGAGCATTGTGTTGCCTGTTAGCTGTTACTCAGAGATACAGAAGATTAGAGAGTTAAACCAAAATTGCCACAGAGCATAAAGATGATATAGAATGTGTGACTGTTCCTCTTCCCTGTGAAGCAGACAGGGATAGGGATCATTGTGTATATCTTCTATTCTGCAGATTTTCTACAAATAAAGACCTCAGCGTACGTGAAAAGAAGGGAGCAAATCATGTCAATTTGGATTTCATGATGCTCCAACTGTTTAAGGAATTTTTGCCATTTAAAAAGCAATTTTAGACAGAGTTAGGACAATAGATATGCCCTGACTTCATCTCACCTGTTCTCCTGAAACAGAGCAGCCATAATTCATGCACACATGTTGGCACAAGGTTGTTTGTTATTCACTCTTTTCATCTACTGCCTGATGCATCTTTGTCATGATTCATTATTCCTAACAGCTATATCAAGTGTTGCAATTACTGCACGATATAGATTTGACTCTATAATATTTCTAGATTGGAAAGAGAAAAATAATATATTAAGTGCTTGTGAGATCTTTATGTATAAGTTTGAGAATCATTAAATATCTGTCACTCTTCCTTCCTCCTCAGCACCAATTACTCCACTCTGGTTTTACTTACTCCACTCTGTATAATGAGTCCCTAGAGCATGTTTCATTGCGGGAGAATGAACACATTTTTCACTTGCGGTCAGTGGGATGTGGTTAATTTGAAATCACTTAAACTATTATATCTGTCAAGCGTGGTTATTTTATTTTCAATTCACATCAGTGTTTTAGTATGCATGTCGGTTACTGGGTTAAACTGGCAGATTAATTTCCAAGCAGTCTGTTGCAATGTTCTTCTTCACTATCTATACATGTAGGCTCTTGTTGAAACTTAATACATTCCCATTAAAATTTACTTCAGAGAAATCTACATTCAATATAAACACTCATATGATAAACAACACTCACCGTTGAGTGAAAAAGGTGACAAGATCAGAGGACTTACAGTTTTCTCCCCCAAATACTTGGTTTTCCTCCTTGTTCCATCTTAACTCCTTTTCATATACATCATGACATGCATCTGTGGGAAAAAAAAGTTCAGTAACTAGGGTCACTTTGACATGCTTAGAGGGTTTTTTTCTGCTATGTTTACGGATTGCATTGATCAAAAAAGCTGCAGGTTTCAGTTCAATGTGAGCAGATTCTCAATTCACACCATATAAAGCTGTTCAGGTCGTTTGGGGTTTTTCTCTCTTTTTAAAATATTGTGGTTTGAAACTTATAAATAGCCAGAATTTGAAAATGCTGAAATACTGACTTACACAGCTACTAATAACAGGGTGCTCATACAGAGAATTAGAGGAACCGCCAATGGGCTTTTTATTACAGCAATATTGTACATATTACATGAATAAATTACATTGTTGCATTATGCAGCTGCTGCATCATCAGTTTAGAGAGTAGACTGCGATCCTAAGTATTCGGGGATGCAAGCTCATTATCTCTAAACCCACTTTGGTTACAGCCACGATACAATCCCAGCTAAACAGCTTTCGCATAATGTATTGCATATACCTTTGCATAATCAGGTACATGGCTCAGAGACGGACTGATGAGTTTAGGTGTCTAATCAAATTTACAAAAAATAGTCTCTTTCTCTGAATCAGGCAGAATCTTTCACTTGGAAAGGTTATTAGGGAAACTATATTACCCATAAAAATACAAATCTACATATGTTGTGAAACATCGCTTTTGATGCTAGTAGAAAAATATGCATTTGTATAACAACAGATCTCACTGTAAAAAGAACCAACTAAATTTAAAAAAACCCCTGTTTTTTCTTTATCTTCTTATGATGATGATGACAACTGCCAGTGTTTGAATGCTGCCAAAGCATTCTTGAAACTCAATTGTTTTTATTCTCTCCACATTGTTCTCTCATCCCATCGAATAAAACAGAAATTTTAACATCCTCCACAGCTGCAAATGTTTCCCTACAACTCGTAGATTCATTTACATATCTTATATATTGATGCAAATATCTTTGGTTAGGCAAGTAATACTCTGTCAGTTCTGTTCATTTTACTCAGTCCTTGCTTCTTTTCACTGCTTTTTTTTTACTTTGCTTAAACTGTGGCTATTTTCATTGCTATTTTTGTTCCCCTCTTCTGAAAGCACATGCATCCCCCTTGTATCTCCCACCTGGCTCGTTGTCCTCATCACCTCAAGGGAAATCCTGGGCCTGGAGAAATCGGTCAAGGTTTTACAAGTAGCCTTAAGCTGGACACTGTTTTACTACTGGTCTCTNCTAGGAATAACAGTTCTTTAGTAGTATGTATAATAAAGCAAACAAACAACAACAACCACAACCACAAACCCAGTCCGACCTTTCTGCCCGGCACTTTCCCCCCGGTGCAGTTCCGGTCACAGCCGGNGTGTCTATTTTCATTGCTATTTTTGTTCCCCTCTTCTGAAAGCACATGCATCCCCCTTGTATCTCCCACCTGGCTCGTTGTCCTCATCACCTCAAGGGAAATCCTGGGCCTGGAGAAATCGGTCAAGGTTTTACAAGTAGCCTTAAGCTGGACACTGTTTTACTACTGGTCTCTTGCCAGATGAGGCTGCCTGTTGTAGGATATTTCTACAGAGCTTTTCATAAGTGGTTTCTTGAAGAGGCTCCTAAAAGCTATCAGAATCATGGAGATAATCGTGGTTAAGGCGGGGACAAATATATAGTGCTATATCTTTTTATGCACACACAATAAAACTAAGTGAGAAAATCACACACTTTTAGTCTAAGCAGTTTTAGAATAGAAATGTTCATCCTTCAAATCCCAAATTTTCATGCTGTTGCTTTCAATACTTTGAAGGGATTCTAGGCAAAGGAAGAGCTAAGCCTAATGTGAAGTGATACATGTGTCATAATGCACATATTATGACACACAATATGTGTATTAATATATATATTAATATATATATTAATGGTGCTGTCTTGGTTTGAAACACAGGTGTCTGCTAAGGAAGGCAGGAGCTTCCCCTGAAATGAAAAATGTAAACCCTCCCCCCCCCCCCCAC
>VXBC01009562.1:202778-227422 GCA_013399945.1 Ploceus nigricollis
AAATTCCTCGCCCACGCAGCAGCTCCACCCATCCTCCTCTGAAGCTGAGAGAGAGAGAGAGAGAGAGAGAGAGAGCCAGCAGCTGCCTCAGCCCCATCCTTTACCTGCCCAACTCTCTGCCCCTTGAAGAGAACCCCCCAGATAAGAGATGTACAACCAGATGCCCTCCTCCCCTGAGCTTGGCCACTTCTTGTGTTTTTCTTAAGTACCCAGTCGTTAATGTTTCCTTGCAACTTATGGGAAAAAAAAACCTCTCTTAAGTAAAGAGGAGCAAAAGGAAAGAAACCTAACCCCCAACAGGTGCTGGAAGAGTGCACAGGATCACTGGTCTTCCATCCACTAAAGGCTGTGGCCTGGCTCTGACAAAAACAGAACCAGGAAAGGAAAATCTTTGGGGCTGCATTTCTCCTGCATCTGGACATCTTGCCAGCATAGTGTGAGAAACTCTCATGCTACACTTGAAAGGGAGCAATGAAAGTGTTGATTCAGCTATCAATGTGTCACTCCCTCTCCTCCATTAAAAGCAGAAATACACTTTTCTTTATATGGTCTGCCCATATAAAATCTACACACTCTGCACTATTTAGATTTTCCCAAATTCAGGCTAAGACAGATGACTCCTGCATCTTCTATGCCATTCCTAAAGTGCTATCAGCCATAGCTTTTATCTGCTCAGCAACCACACATCTTTGCAGCTGAGAAGATCGACATGAATCCTAAATAATACTACAGCATAAAGTGAAGACACCCTATGTTAATGTTACCAGATCACATGGTTTGGTCCACAGAGCTGGAAGTGCAGAATACAAATTTGAATACAGTCTGTACCTATCACTGACTTGTTGCATTCTGTGACTTAGGAAAATCATATAATATTGTTTCCATTCTTTACATTAAAAAAATAACTTTAATATTGTCAAAGAAGACTTTTGTTGTAAAAATATGGTCAACCAAATGTTCCTGGAGAGAGACTAAGAGGGGGGAGAAATGCAAATTTGTTGATGTTGTTGACAGTGTACATGCATCTCTGTGGAGATGCATATATCTGAAAAGAACAAAAATTGTCCTACATTTATAGATATGATTGTCATAGACCATCACTGATCTACTTCCAAACTAAATCCACATCAAGTGACAAAGAAAAGATCATGTCAATTTTCTCTCAGAACACGCCTAGCATTTTTAGGAAAATAAAGACAAATTAAGTGGATAACCTGGGGTTTTTTTTGTAGAATGAAAGAGCATAGTATTTTCCCATGCTAATCCTAGAAATGTTCTGTCTGTATGCTACACTACTTTTTGAGAGGAAACATTAAAGTATTGTTGCATATAAAAGATAAAAGGTAGTTAAAATAGAAAAGGAACGATCCAGGTGAATGCTGCCATATTCATAAAACAGCTTTGAGATATATATATGTGTGTGTTTGTAATGTACACACATGCACAAAGGTGGACAGTGATGTATTCTGTAGTACGTGCTAGTTCAACAATTTTTTTTGGCAAAACCTTGGGTTTATTTAGCAAAATACTGTGCCGATTTCTTCAGTTGTACTAGAGCAATTTCAAATAAATTTGGTCCCAAATGATGCGGTTACAAGGAGGAAGCGAGATGTTTTGAGGGGGTTTTCATTTGTCATTATATCAAGAAATTGCTGAAGCAATCTGGATCACAGTCCTCTTTTGGTCAGTCATGACTTGATATGAAAAATTTTGATTGCAAGGATTATTGTAGGCAAATGAGAACACCTTTCAGAACGGAAATGACTAGACAATCTCAACTCAACTTTTATCACATGCAAACTAAAAAGGCAGTCAACTCAATGGTAGCTCTGATCTCTGCATGTCTCTTTAGAGTCAGTCAGTAACCAGTACTGTGAGCAGCTGTAGAAAGTGAATTTAATTTTGCTTGTGTGTGTGTGTATAAAGAAAATGTAAAGCTGATTTTTTTCAGTTCCCGAGCACAAGAAAAAGTTGGCATACATGTTGCCTGTAGTTACTGGGGCTAAAACAGTGTGTGAGGTTTTCTTCCTCCAAGCTGTAGTGAGAGATGAAGAGATCCCATATGGGCCACTAGTACAAAGAAAGCAGAGTAACAGGAAAAGAAAAAAAAATCAGTGTCTAAGGGTAACAGAGGGAAATAAGATTGAAAGAACAAAACATCAACATTGTTAGTCATGAGGAACAGACAGGAGGGAGGTATTGCCTGCTGACCATGTGTACCAATGCCAGAGTTTAAAAAACACGGCATCTGTGGTATGGGATGGTGTCTGTCTAGATCTGAAAGGCAGCAGCAGATTGTTTTTATAGAAAGAAAAGGTGTCAGCAGAAAGGAAGGAGCATGCACACATGGAATCATTTGCTGTAAGAAGCCATTTGAAAAACAACTGAGGAGTTGAGTGGGAGAAACATCTGTGAAACATGCAGCAAGACCACCACTAGTGCTTCAGGGAGGAGGTGGGAACAGAAGGGGATACACAAGCAGTGTTGGACATAGCATCTTGTCAGAAAGACAAGGAAATGTTGTCGGTACTCTCAAGAAGATCCAACATCTTGTGAATCTGGGAGGAAAAATATTTTGTCATCCTTGTGAGAGAGCCTGGATGTACTTTTTATACTTTTCAAGAAGAAGACAAATCTGTGTTCATTGACCAAAGTAAATCAAAGAGTGCTATTTTTAAGAAGAAATTGCACTTTTCAGGGGATATGTTGGCAATTCTGCCTACCAGGATCAGGACTCTTTTGCTTCTTTTCCTGGGCTTGCTTCTTTTGCTAGTAACCCTAAATGGTAAAGTCTTAAGAGATAGCAAATTGCCACCAGTGAAAGACAATGGTTATACAGTTTTGGGGTCAGTGAAAGCAGATATTATCTGTAACAGCAAGGAGGGATAAATTCCACACCTTTTAGATGTCTGGTCTTAATTTTGCAGTCCAGACTTTTTTTGGTTGACAGTAGAAAGAAAAGTCTTCATGATATCAAGAACATATCTGAAGTCAATTCAGCTATTCCTCATGAAGATGCCAGTCTGGATGCAAAATAACCTGTCTGTAACAGAAATGAAAAATAAAACATTGATCAGAGGAAATTTTACTTCTCTGGGTTTAAAGTCTGCTTTACACAAAGCTTTTAATGACTTTTCAGCATTGCTGAGGGAATGGTGTGGGAAAGGATATTTTGTTAGCCAACTGTTACGTAGAATTGTATGGAAAGCCCATGTGGTACCCAAAGGCCTCTCAAGGAGGTCACATAAAAGATGAGTCATAATGTAGCTGATTTCTACCAGATCATCCTTCCATTTGCTCACTGCAGAAAAAACAAACTATGGAATGTGAAGGCACTTTGAAGTGACTGATGATCTTGCTGTTTATTAACCACACTTAAGGCGACCTTAGTAAAAAGTAAATGAAGGCAAATGAGTAATAGACACTCAATGGCTCATTCCAACCACTGTAAAGACAAAGCAACGCTTTTATTCTTCACAAAGAGATATGCTCTTATTCTGTCTCAACAGGTTAATGATAGCTCTCAAGGGAGAATAATATTGAGAAAAAGACTATATACCTTAATTGTCTACAAAATGCATACATATTTTAATTTAGGATTTCTTTCAAAATAATAAATCTTTACGTTAGCAGTCACAGAATATTCTGAGTCGGAAGAGACCCATAAGGACCACCAAGTCCATCTCCTAGTCCTGCACAGCATCAACCCCAAGAGTCACAATTTGTGCCTGAGAGTATTGTATAATAAAAAATGCTGCAATTTTTTCTCTTCCTCCAGAGGTTAATAATTAGGTTTATGCATTAGCTTATTTTTAAGCTAATACATGGGAAAATCCACTTTTCCTAGTGAAATAGAAAGTTTACATAACTATCTCAATATAAGGGGAAAAAAACAGTTCAGAGGAAAAGACAGATTGTTCAGAAAGAAGCAGTGTCTGTCTGTAATTAGCTCCAGGTAATTTTTTTGCCATCAGTGACTAGAAAAGGTTATGTTTTATTAATTACAATGAAATTGCTAGTTTTAAAGAATTTTTGATTGAAGAATCTCTGACTGAAAAACATCCTTCCTTCTAAGTGCAACCTTTCTAAAATCACTTTTAAATTATTTTTATATTATCAAACAGTTCTTCAAAATCTGACTTTGTCTAAAAAAAAATCAAAGCTAACAAAAAATAGAATGCAAAAAAATTTGTAATTTCCTATTATTACAGGTTTTTTTGTTATTTTTTACTTACTGGTGGCCAATGTGGCATTATTTATACTTCCTTTCATTGTTTTTATTGTATAAGCCATACATTCCCTGCATTCTTCCATACACCCAGCTTTGGAAACTGTTTGAGTGCTGCCCTGGTGCTCAGCAAGCAAGTCCAATTCACAGTGGGTCCTGAGGGTCTTGGAGCACCAGACCATGGGTTGTGACTCACTGAAATCCTGATTTAGGAGAGAGGTTTGTCATCTTACACATCTAAACCTTAATCCACATGCCTGGCACTGTACACTGATCTTGACAGGAGCGGAGCCAGCTTGGCACTTGGCAGATTAAAAAGGACTGCCTCCTGGAGATTAGATGGCTTGGCACAGTGAGAACACAGAGGTCAAACTACGATGTTTGCCAAATGAAAAAGAACCTCTCATTTTCCAACTCTATTGCTGCTCCCTGGATAAGCATTTTTGGCCTTTTGCCTTGGTTTGAAGGCAAGACTTGTTAGGATTTAGCCTGAGGGACCTGGTTTACTGTTGAAGGTCAAGCTAGATTTCGACTGTTGTGAAGCCCTGATATGGTAAGGTCATATGCTTTCTCGTTAGGGCTGATCTCTCAAGGCTCTGGGTAGCTCCTGGGACATCATCAAGAATGGAAATTATTGCACACCTTGCTGAAGCCAGTTCCTGATGGATTTTATGTTCCAATTTTGTGAAATGCAGACAATTTTGCCTGAGATTGCAGCAGAATAGAACATAGTAATTTCATTTCATATAGGATTTCAGAATATGAACATTTGGATTTTTTCCCAGCAGTATACTTTGTCCTGACTACTACTCATTATATGTATATTTAATCATCATGTACATTTTTAAACCAGAAGTACTGAGACTCTAAAAATGTTGAAACCAGATTTATTTTAAGGCATTTCATTCTCAATGAAACAGCAGATTCTCAAGAAACACAATTGTACTATCATTTTTCTAACAAATTTTCCTTGTCATGCATCAATGGTCGTTTATTGTTTAGTTTTTCTGGAGCTAACATCACTATTGCAAGGGTGCTTTTCTGCTCTGAACATTCTCTCTGCCTTCTGGTTACTCAGTGACACAACCAGCACTGGACATATTCCCCAGCACCTGACACCCTACAAAAAAGGCCACTGTTGCCTACCAAGTTTTGTGGGTCTGCACAGAGCCAAGGCTTCAGTAGCAGCACAGGAATCCTCTTTCACAGTTTGTTGGCTCACACAGCTGTGATTTGAGTATTGCTGCAGTATGATTTAACTTTTATCCCCTCCTCAAGTCAGGCTGTCAAGGAGAGCATCATTTGAAACGCCTCCGAATTCACAGGGCTCACCCTGTGCCAGAGCCTTCCTCCCTCCTTGTGGAGTCTTGTATGAAAACAGAATTTCTCAGAAACAACCAGCTGTTTTGAAGCAAAGTGTAACAAAAGAAACTTGAGCAATCTCAGCATATGTTTTTATTCCTCACCTGTCTTGTTGCAACAGACTGTGCAATAGAGTGAAAGTTTTACCTACCACCACATTCACAATTCCTCCAATATCGCATTTGTCATCCCTGCAGTACATATCAGCTGCTCAGTTTTTCATCATTCTGGTAGTGCACTGGAATTAATAATACAGTTGCTCTTGCAGAAGAACCATACAGAATCCTTCTTTGCTCAAACATTAGTGCAAACAGCCTTCTGATTGTGAAGGTAAATTTTCTTTTTGAATTAAATCAGACCAAATTGGCTTTTGAGCAGCAGTGAAGACTTTTTGTTTCATTTCTCAAGTTTTGAAACATGTTTTCTAAAGTTTTGATTGAGGATATCTTGACTTCTGCATGGTTCTCTCTTTAACAGACTGAGCAGCAAGGAGCTTCTGTCACTACAAAGAAAACATTCCCAATCCCCTGCTCTACTGTCAAATCCACATTAAAAACAGAAAGAGTCAGCAATCTAAGGATGCTGCCTGAAAAGCTCCTAAACAAAGGTTTAGTTCCTGGAGTTTAACATGACAAATTGTATGCATAAAGTCTCTCATAGATGTAATTATGTGATGTCAGAGCAGGAGAATTTTTTCTCTCATATTTTTAAAGTACTATCAATACCAACACTGAGTAAATTCAATTCTGTAAAAATTGAGTGAATTCAAATTAGTAAATTTACTTATTTATTTAAAATTTACTTATTTATTTTAAAATTATACTTATTGGAAATCATTGTGATTTTTATTGCCTTTGCTCAGTGTCTCTTTGTAGTCTCATTAAGAATCCTTGAAATTTCAGAATTCAGACATTCTGTTTCATTTTACTAAATTTTAAATCTCATTCTAAATTGCTTCATTCTAGCCCATTGTGTCTTTTATATTTGCTAATAGTATCAAACCTGAAAAAAATACCACTCCCATTATTGAAAGAATAAAAAAACTTGCAAAAAATAGTCTACCCAAAATGTTGTTTTGACAAAATGTAGTAATACCAGGGAAAATACAGGAAAGACTAATATACTTCATTGCATCTTTGACAAAATGTAATTTGTATAGAGAAAAGTAGCTACAATAGAAGTAGGAAAAAAATCAGGAAATAAAAGCATAGAAATAATGTCTAAATGAGCGTATCTGGATAGGGCTTTGCTCTCCTTTTGTAGCATGACATGGAACACCATTTCAATACAGAAAAAGCAGCCAAAACAGTAAAGGAACCAAGGACCTCAGTTATTAAAAAGGGTTAGACAACTACTATCTGCCTATATCTTTTAAGGTAAAGATTAAAACCCAAAGAGAGGCCTCAGAAGGCTGTGAGGCTCATTGGAATCAATGGGAAAATGCATGCACATCTGAGGGCAGGGCTTGGCCTGAGCAAGGGAACCTCACTGAGAGAAATTGTTCTGAAAAGGCATCAGAAAGGATCAAAGCTCCTGCACTCCTTGAGTTCATGTCAGCCACAGAAAGAGAGAGCAGAAAGGAAAGCCAAGGATGGTCCAACAAGAGGAATTGAGGTGGAATGTCTTTGTACATACTATCATTGCAGAAATAAATTATGGAGAAGGGGAAAACTACAGTTAATATAATGTCTTGTAAAGGGATAGAGCAACTTTCAGAGCAAAAAGTTAATTTCAGAATGTAGAGCTGTTAATGCAGAGGACGGGGCAGAATGGGCAAGGCATCCTGTCCTCCTTCTGCCAAAAACAAACAATTCCTCTTCTTGTATCATCAGCATTTAATCACGTATTAAACATAGCTCAGAGCATTTTCTGTGTTTCCTCCAGATCAGGAAGGACAGACTCTGTGAGAACTCAGCATTTCACTAAACCAGAAGTGCACTGTGAAAAACTCAAGCTCCCCAAATTAGATTTAAAGGCGAAGAGACCTTTAAAATGCTGTGGTGGCCGTTCGGCGAATCGCGGCGGCTGCGGGACCGATGCAGCCACCGAGACTCTAAGCTGACATCAAAGGGGAAAAAAAATCAGCAGAAATGACAGCAGCAGCTGCAGCATCCGCCTCTAAATTAGGCTGTGTTTCAAAGTCTGGACTCAACTGCTAAGCAGTATAAAGACCCAGGAGGAAGGCTGCCCAAGAAAAAGAGTTAGATTTCTAACCTAACACATCAAAGTAACACATGCTTAGAAGAGCAATAAATGCATATGGCACACATTCACATGCTGCCTAATTGCAGTGGGCTCATGAAGCCAAGACAAACCTTCAGCTGATTCCTACTTTTAGAGAGGATTTGAGTCATTTTTGAATGCAGAAAGCTGACACAAATTGGTAGCAGATTAGAGTCTGGCATTGTGATAATGCATCCCATAATTTCAAAAGATGGCCATTTTTCATATCATAAGACACCTTCAAAATACTGAGCTCCTTATTAGATAATTTATACATACACCAGATTACAGAATATCCACAACATAATAAATTAAGAAAACCTTTCTCTCAAAATTCAGAAATAGATTAGAAAACCACCAATTTCACTATTAATTTACTTGCACATGAATTTAATAACATAAGTGGGAAGAGTGAGAAATACATTATTAAATTATATACATTGCTGAATGCTTTAGCACTAAGAATCCTTGATTTGGGAAAATTATGCATATTTTGGTATGCATTTTTATTTTAGTTTAGTCTGTAAATCTAAGGAAAATATTTGCAATGTTATTGATGGTGTGCAGATTTATAAGAAAGTAACAGGAAATAAGATTGAATGTATGGATACTTTGCTATATACACCAAGCATGCTTACTACAAAAAACTGCACATTTTTGTAGTTGTAGCAATATGATTTGATCTCTTTTTGCATAAAGCTAGCAGAGGAAACTCAGTCATTCACTTGATACATTTATTAAAATTCCTATGATATTGTAGCACAATGGTGGATTTTGTGAACAAATTCAAACTTAAATCTTCCTCACTTGTCTTTAAGAAACTGTGAATAAGTACTTAATATAAACACAAATAACAAACAACATAAAAACCATGAAATATACCTAATTCTCTACCATATAATTCTCTCCAAACCTCTGAATCTTGCTTTTATAGTTTTAAATTAATACACTTTTCTAAAGGGTTAAAGTTGCAAGCGAGAGCAACCATCTACATTGCACTCTCTTAACTTGTTCCTTAAGAAAAACAAACCCACCAGAAATTATTTTATAACCCTGACAGAGTGTCTTTTACGCTTATAGACTTCTACCAGTTTAAATTAATCTGTTTGAGGACATCCACATCAAATACGGTAGTATAGCAGTTGAGAAAGCAGAAGAAGCAGAAGCACAAATGTCTAGACATATCTTGTACTTATAGGATGTGTTGCCTCACTTAAGAGTCAAGCGATAAAATATATCTCTTGAAATTATTCATTTTAAAATAAAAATTACTCAGAAGCCAACACTCACACACCCCAAGAAGGGAAAAGAATATAGTGCAAATTAAGGCCAGGTTCTTACTTTAAATTTTCCAGATTTTGTCATTTGTGCAGTTGATGTAACATATGAAGTCATGCTGTAAAATGAGGTAAAAGTGAACTGTGTGCAGCTTCTGGATGTCATGCAGAGGAGCCTGGAGAGGTGCAGTGGGCACCACAGGTTTGGTGCACAGGGAATCTGAAAGCACAGAAATCAACACAGCCCCTCTTAAATTAACTCACCCTGACTACTTGAGTGCATTCACCTGTTTCACCAACTACACCCAACTCAGAAACAGTTTGGTTTGCTACTGCTTAGTCAGATCACTTCTTATTCTTTGTTTTGGTTCTCTTTGATAATACTTATTGAATGCTACTGTTTAGTGAGCGTTTAGGAGGATGGATGTTAAAAACCCAACAACTGTGGCTCTCAGAAAGGATTGGAAACTTGCAGTGCAGACATGTTGAACTTTCAGAGAATAACACAAGAGCAAATAGTTATGTAGTTGTCCCAATAGATAATTTTTATGGTGTGGAAATTACAAAGGAAAAAGTTTTTATCCTGTGAAAAATGGAAGACCATAAAAGGCCAAACACAGCAAAACCCCTTTTATAAGTAAAACACAGAAATACTGGATCTGTAGTATGTACTGATAAGGTGAAATATTTCTGAAGTTATACAATAATGATAAATGCATTATTTGTGTTGGGCTTTTCTGACACAGAATATTGATATTTTGAATGGGAAGACTTTTTATGTAGTTCGGTAGAGTTGTAAAAATTACAGTGTTTCACAGAGAACCTGCTCATTTTCCAGCAGCCTGAAGGATATACAAACATAACTGGCATAATTTTTTGAGGATGACCTTAGTTCTAGGCTATTTATATTTTATTCTAGACTATTTCTAATCTAAATTTTGGAAAGAGGGGAGCTGAACAAGTAACACCATTGTTTTCCAATTTTCTAACAAAAGTTCACCTTGCCTTCCCAATCTGCTTCAGGGATTATCTGGAAATCTCACAGAGTTTAGAAAGAGATTCTCTGCAGCTTTAGCAGTTTCCCTCTACTTCCACCTATATTATTAACTTTCCCATACCAACCCCAAATGAGCTTAAATATAGACTCCTCTATATCTAATGAGCCATAATTAGCTCATCAGCTTCTGACAAGCCTAAATAGACTTGTTAGGGAATGACAAGCCTGGTCTATCTCACACTGGAATGGGTGTCATCCCTCCCACTCAACCTTCCAAGGCAGGAAACAAATCTCTTAACAGCTCTTTGCAGGGTTTCCAGTCTCCTCCAGGACCCCAAAAGAGGGAGCCTTTTCAAGTTTGCAGAGATTTACACAAAAATGACCTGGAGAAGAAGGAGACTGTAGAATTTATTGGTGTGATGAGTTACCCTTTCACTTTCTGCCCATCTAGATGAAGAAGGGACTGTGATGCTGAAGGGAACAATCTTTGACTTGTTTCTTTAGGCTGACTCCACAGTTGCCAGAGCCAAAATTAGCTCCTCAGCTCCTGATGAACCATGCTAATGTTACTTATTTAAATTTTTAATAACTCTTAAAATAATAGGAGTCTGATCTAAGCTTTATTTCTCTGCACTTCAGCTCATATAGAAGAATCCAGAGAGCAAAAATGTATTCCATTTATTCCAGGTTATTTATTTATTTATTTAGCTAGGGAAAGCGAAAATGGCATGGAGTAACAGTGCATTGGAGCTGCTGAAAAATGTCTTTCCTATACAGGAGAACCATCATGCCTCAAACAAAGGATCTTGCCACTTGTGGAAAGTGTTCGTTTTTCCAGGTGCATAATTCAAAGTTTGGAACCTGCACCAATATTTGCAACTTTTGAGACATGGGCAGACCCAGAATTTAGAATAGAACATGTATTGCTGTTATGTTACATTTATTTGTATACTTAAGTCTTAATAGTGACCCATCTACTTCAGAGTCTATGCAATTTAGGTGCTTGTCTGTCTAAATTCTGTTTCAGGATCTGGCTTCTAAAGAAAGATACTACCTCAAAAAGCATTGCTTGGCTGGCCAGAGCCCCTCCTGAAGTACTGCAATACATGTTCCATTCCCTCTTGTGCTAGGAGGTCTCCTCAGCAACAAGGACAACAAGGTTGTCTTCCCTGCCTTGGGGAGAAAAAACAAACAAAACAAAGAAAAGGAAAAAGAAAAGGAAAAAGAAAAAGAAAAAGAAAAAGAAAAAGAAAAAGAAAAAGAAAAAGAAAAAGAAAAAGAAAAAGAAAAAGACTGAAGATTCTTTTAGAAAAATCCCACATTGCAGATTCTTCAAGAATGAGTACTTGTTTGACAAAATGAAAAGGCCACATCATCAGTAGGTTATTACAACATCTGGGATTTTCAGAAGCCACTTGAGGATCTGGGAGTTGGATACCTCTGGAAGTCTGTGTTAAATTTGCAGCTTAAACACTATTGGTCTACTGACTTTAATGGAGCAATGCAATTTTCAGCAGCTGAGTCAATGCTGAGTGCCACAGAAAGCGTGTAGAGAAATTTAAATTCCTGCTCTGATAATAAAATGGATCTGAAATCATGAAACTGCAATAAAATTAATATGTTTCTCATTTGCTGTTTTAGCAGTTATTACATCTCAGTTTCTGAAAAATATCTGTCTTTTGTTTCCAAACTATGTTTGTGCAGTAGGATTCTGCCCTAGGAGAATCTTATCACCAAGTTATAAATCTCTGAACCCAGAGAATTTCAACAGAAATACTTATTCATTCCTAACTAGTTCGGGTTTAACAGTAACCCTGTAATTAAATTGTGTTTTTTTCATTTTTCCCTTGCTGTTTGAGAGAGAATGTGCTCAGCTTTTTTGATATACAATGAGAACTAAGTGAATACTAATCTATTCTAACCTCAGTGGATTTGAAGGAGAAAATAGACTTTGATTTTTGTCATTGTTTTCTAAAACAAGACTTTTAGGGGAAAAAAAAACCACCTCAGAACACTACGTCTTTATCTGAAATTTCAAATAAAAATTCTGGTTTCATTACTGTAACACAGAATTGCAAATGTTCCTGTCAGACTTTAATTGAATCATGCATGTCACGTCAAAATATTTTTTTATGAAGTCTTCATTTATAAAGTCAAAGTTAATGAGAGAATGTGCCTTCTGCTCTCACAAACTACAAGTTGGCTATATATGACATGTTCTCTGCTACTGTCATCCCACACTAGGCTATCTAAATTACCACAAAGTTGAAAGTGCTCCCTTGAGGCCCCAAATAAGGTTGGCTTGCTCAAGTACTGCTTTTTTTGTTGTTGTTTTCTTTCTGAGTGAGCATGAGCTAGGCAATGGCTCAGGCATGAAAAGGAAGGGACAGTTACTGGGACGTGACCCTGGTCACAGGGACACAAGCACCAAAGCAATGGTGGAAGTGAGTGGGAGTGCCTTCTGCTCAATTTGGAAAGCCACATTTGACGTGTTGCCTTGTCCCTGATCATGAGTTTCCCTGCAGAGCAAGACAGTCCATATGTTTTTTGGAAAAACAGTAGCACCAGAGAGATGTAGACAGGCTGGGGCTGTGTGTGAAATGCACAGACACTCGGGTTTCCTGCTCCATTTGTTCAGACCTGCACACAAAGACAGCACTTCAACCAAAGAATCTATATTGACCAGAATGACCTGTTAGTTAGGGAATTAGTGTGATGGTCACTGGGCCCCCTGACATATCCTGGACATCTGAAAAGTTTGTTGAATTGACATTTTTAATCCCCTCCCACCCCATGAGAGATCCAGGAACACACATTTCCCTCTCTCGCTACAAAACCCTATTTTATGGCTGCCAGGACAAGAGGATTGCTGTATAATTGTATAATTCCTGTGCATCCTTAATGCCAAACATGGTTCATTTCTAGTGAAATGTTTTGTTTTGCTCTGCTCCTTGCAAGTAGAATAATAAATTACTGCTTTAAAAGTATTTTAAAAGTCAGAAATTGCGACAGTGAAAATAAGAAGCATCCAATGAGGTGGTGTGGTATCTATAGAGGAAAAGCTACATTATATGCAACTCGCCTACTCAACGTAATACACTGTGGAAAACTTGTTAAAACTGGTACACTGAGACCAGAAAAATGCTTTGAATAATCAGGATCAGTAAGTGTAAGAAAGCACAAATCTTCTGGGAATATTGGAGAAGACAGATAACACTGACCTTTGCCCTAGTAGAAAATTAACCTTTTTATCTTCAGCAAAGTACAAGCAAAGGAAATCTTGTCCTAATACAAAAAAGCAGGAAAGAGTGCATGAACCTTCTCTGCAAAAGCCAGAGAAAACATGAGGAGCAGAAAAGCAGAGTCTTAACAGGGGCCTCAGAAGCTTTGGCTCACACACAGAATTTTTTAGATACCCTAAGAGTGAAAGGCTCCAGGTGAGATCTTTTCCCCACTAAGGTCAAGGACAAAACACCTTCTGGTTTTGTCCTCATGATCTTGATGTTCTTCAAACTGAGGTGGTAACAACAGAAAAATCACTGTGATCAAATTTATTTACATAGCCCATGTATTTGCAACATATGGGTGGTTTTTTGTATATTAAAGATGCTTCAGGAACTAGATAATGAGCCACAACATTCATTTCACAGGGCACAGTGGTATCAGCTAATAATAAGGTGTCTAGGAATGAAGATTTCTGGGGGCACCGAGTTAACATAACTGTTTCTCAGGATGTCCTATTTGTAAGATTGCCTTTTACATTTGCAAAGCTTAGCAGTACAATTTAAAGACAAATAAAGATCTATTACAATACACAGGCTTTTTGCCCTTGCTTGTGAGTTCTTTCTTTATGCAACACTAACTCCATAAGAAAAACAGTATCTTGCTATATTGAGGGAAGTAAATGTTATGACTTCCTGAGCATAACTGAGATGTCTGGATCAATACATAAACAAAACACTAAATTTAGTAAGTAGAGTCTTACTCTCTAAATGTACAGTATTTATATATCTCTGCACTGTGTCTTGCACTCAAAGAAATTAGCAGGAGCTTTTCTGGAGCTACAACGATGCAGAATAATAAATTCAGATCAAGGGCTTGATTAAAAAATCTGTAGAAATTAGTATTTCTTTTTGCTCTCTCATGATAACACAGAAGCTCAAGATGCAGTCTTAATTGTCTAGAAAAAATAATAATAAAGCAATGGAAATAGGTAATAATAAGGTACTCAGCTTCTTAAAACTTTTGTGCATATGATCATCTGGAGCAGAGTATCTCAGCTGCTCAGACCATCATGGCTTTTCCATGATGGGATGTGCTCTGACAGAGCTGGGGCCCTTCACTACTGTGTTGGCTGTGTATTTACTCAGCAGTCTTCCCTTTTTTTTTACCTTTCCTCCCAATATCATTGCTTTACTGTAATTTCCTGATTTAAAACTAACAAATAAACAAAACCACTTAAAATCTGCTCTCAAAGGTTTCTTCTTCACCTCATATGTAAACTGAGACTTGAATACAAAGAACTTTAAAGCTTTCAAAACTAATTTTTCCAAGTACAGTGAAGGTATGGAAACTATAGTGGGCTGTGGATCAAATCACATCTAATATCTTCAGTGCAGAAACAGAGCAATATAGAGACATCCAGGAAGCTGTGGAAAAACCCTTTGAACATTCCACATGATAGATATTGTTTTTCTTACTCTTAATTCACTACATCCTGTCCCTTCTGTACATCCTAAGTATCCTTTCATCCTACAGGTCTAGGACTTTGTCTCGTAAGCACCCACCAAAGTGAAACGATCCTCGTGATTTCCACGGACTTCAGCCCAACAAAAGGGCAGGCAAAGCCGGGCTTTATCTGAGCCAGGAGGCATAAGGCAGGAAGAGACTTTCAGAGTGTTTTAAGATGTGTATCAGGCGCTGTGCGTGTGTTATTCTCCACGGCAGTGACCAGCAGCACGGAGCCCAAGGCGCGCCTGGGCTGTCGGTCGGCCGCTGCTGCGAGCGCAGCTCGGCGCCGTCAGAGGGCGAGCAAGAGCGGCCGTGGCGAGAAGGAAACGCAGCCTCCAGCAAATAAAGTAAAAATTAAAAAAAAAATAAAAAAGAACAGGAATTACAATAAAACAAGAAGAACATTTTTAGTGATCCTCCTCTGTTGAGCAACCAGCTCTGCAAACTTACACTGCTTTCCTCCTTCTCGAGTCTCCTGTCACTGCAGGGAATGTGTCTTGGCCACCAGCAAGAGCAGACCCATTTTGGTCCAGCTGCAATATTTAACTTTTGGAATTTGTAAGTCATGTATAAAACAAGACAAAACCCCAAGGTTCAGTAATCTAACTGCTGTGCCAGGGACACAGGCAAATCAGAGGGATTACAAATGCTCAGTGCAAGGGGAGCAGCTGATGTCTAAAAGGCTCAGTAAAATAATAAGAGATTCACACCAGGAAACAGCTACAACAACATGTGAAATGTATTTTAAAGGCATTTAATAGATTTCTATTAACCCCTTGGACTGTTGGGAAAGGCCTGTGGAAATAGAAAGATGTGTCAGAGCAGAACCATCAGCTGCAGAGAATGTTAGTTAAATAAAATTTCAGTTTTCTGAGAGACATGAAGGAAAAGAAATGGTCCATCACAAGAAAACCATCATTCTCTCCTATGCACCCCAAAGCAAAGCTAGAGTGATGTATGAGGAAAATATTTTTTGTACTTCACTCCTCTTAATATCCCCGTACCTTTCAGCTGAAAAAAGGAGGTAAATAAAAATTAAAGTACAGAAATTTTAAAAAAAGGTATTTAAAATATCATTTCTTTTCCCTTCACTTGGGAAGGCACAACAGTTGTCATTGTCTTTGTCTCAAACCCCAAGAGATACGGCAACTCCTTTCCTATTATTAGAGTTAAATCTGTGCCCACGTTTTTTTAAACATCCTACTTTTCCTCCCTCCAAGCCACTTCTTTACAAAGGCTGACAATCTTTAATTGTTTCTATCTTTTACTCCCTATCAGGAAAATTAGGATTTCTCTGTTCACCTTGTACTTGCCAGAGAAGTTAGCCAAGATTTGTTCACAATGATGATTTTTGCTGTTTGTGATGATGTCCTTGGTTCAGAGTTTCTGCCAGGTGTTTATTGGACCCCAGCAGACAGAACATAACAAATTGTGAGGCATAAGGTTTCTCGTAAGGGGATTTTTTTAAACACATTTGTCATTGTATGTCATAATAGTCTTCTAACTCTCCAAATACTAACTCCCACTTTGAATCTCTTGTCAGTTAAGTTCTTTTGGCAGTGATTTTCACATGCAACCATGTGTCAAAAATACACCTTTTGTGATGCTGAGGAACAGTGAGGTTTCCTAAAATATTGAGTTTCCAAACTTAATTCTGATCTCTAGATTTATCCATTAAGCATGAGTGCTTTTCATTCCCTCTAGATAAACTAAATAAATTTATTTTGCAACTTCTACCTTTTTGCAGTAAAAGCTGAATGTGTATCCTCAGATCAGCAGACAGACTGCCGCATAATTATTTTATTTTTTAGAAATAGTGAGGTATGAGCATCAGGATAACTATTCCCATGGTGTGGAAACAGACTCTGGATGTGAGATATGAGGATTAGAAACATTAAGAATATTTTCACTTCATAGGATATTATTTCCTTTTCATGTGACTTTTCTTTACCTTCAGTTTCATGTGATTAGAAGGCATAACAAAAAATTAGGACATTTAAACCCACCTCACAATATTTACTGCATGCAGTCAACATTCACAAGCATCAAAGGTTTTCTTTCAGTTCTGTATCAAAAACCACGAAGCTTTAAGGCTTGGCCAAAGAATCAACACAAACCCAAAGCAGAGGCATCGGCTCCTGAGACTGCTGACAGACTGGATTAAACAGACGTTTGAAAGTATTGCCAGTGCTGTGGGAGAAAAAAGAAAAGGCCTCACTTCTACACTTTCTTTTAAACTAAGAAGTCCAGCTTTTGTAAACTATTCACTTTGTTGATGCTCAACAAATACCTACTGATGAGATGACATCATCTGCTAATGAAAATAATTGCTCAAAGGCTTAACCCTGTTTTTGGGTAGGATATATGGGCTATTCAAGCTTTGATTTTAAAAAAATAGAAGAATAAGAATGGATTTTTGTGATCAAGGAAATGTTATACTCCTTGTTTGAAAATTCACAAGTGGAATTGGATCCTGGAGGAATAATGTCATTGTGGTGTTCCACAGAATTTCAATACATGCTCAGATTTGCTCCTTTTTTGCCCATTCATTATTAGCTGTTTTAGTGCTGGGGACAGGTATCATGGTGGTTTTTATTTGTCAGCAATGCTGCATTGTCCATACTGGGAGATCATACTTTCCCTTTGGGCTGCTGCTTTCAGGCTCCTGCCTCCAGTTCTTCCTCATCTACAGGCTGTTTGGCTTCTCTGTGCAAAACAGGAGTGCTGAGGAACAAAATGCTCTATAAATATTATTGGTCTATCTTGGGAAGGAAGATTCTTTCCAATCTACTCCATAGCAGGGTTGCAGCACAGCTGGGAGTCAGAGAGGAACGCTGCTGTTTGCTGCTTTTCCAGATACCTTGTCAGCTTTAGTTGTCCTGTCCAGAGATCCACAGAGGGACAGAAAGAGGAAGTAGATAGAATTTTCATTTGTCTAGTGTTGTCTACTTTTGCATGTTATTGTTCTCCTGGAGCCAAGACAATAGAGTAGGCAATGGACACATTCATGCAAAACACGCATACATAAAATACATTCAGGAAAAGCTAGCTTTAGAGTCAAGGAAGAGAAAGCCCTTTCAGGTCTGACCTCCTCCAGAGAGCGGTGGCAGGCAGACAGGCAGTGCCAGAGCAGGAGTGCCCACTGTCACAGCCCTCTCTTCACACCTGAGACTTGAACACTTCAGGCACTTCTGTTATTTCCTTCAATTCTCATTCATTTCACTGCAAACCCACCTTCCCCAGTGGCATTTTCTACTGTTCAGTCATATCCATTCCTGGTACATCTCAAAGCTTGGAAAGCAGGAAGGGCAGTTTGGAAATTAAATTGTGCTTTCCTTCAGGACCTGAAATCCAAATCACTCAGAGTGTACAGGTCAGGTGTCTGCAGGGGCTGGGAGCAGCTGGGAATGCCCCAGGGAGGAGGGGCAGACCTCACAGCCAGGGTGTGTCTCATGGGGAGCAGGGCAGGCTGGGGGGCACCAGCCCAGCCCCAGCCCCATGTCCAGCAGCCCTGGGACTGGCTGTGGGAGCTGGAGGTTGGTAACTCTGCCATGTCACTGGGCCCAGGATGGGTGGCCCTGGGGAGTCTGAAATAGTGACCTCAGCCATGGGCTGGGCATGGGAACAGCCCAGAGAGGCTGCACAGGACCACCCTTCCAGGCCAGCACACCCCTCAGGACTCAGCCACGGTGTCCCTTGAAGCGCCCAGTGACAGCAGAGCTATTGCAACCATAGTGCTGAGGATCCAGGCAGCAAAGCAGCTGTTGTAAAAGAGCATCACACAGCTTTTGGGCCTTGCATTTCATAGCAGTTTAGAACTGAAGAGTGGAGATAGCATGACTGCTTTTCCTGTGTACAAATGGAAGTGAGACCAAAGTCAAGGGCACAAGCACTGGGTTTGAGGCTCCCATGGCAAGAGGGCTGCCATCAAAGGTGTACTCACACAGCCACTCTGAGAGCAGAGTAGAGGTACTGAAAAAGGAAATGAGAAAGTTGTATGTGGGGAAGAAGAACAAGAGCACCATGTGATGTTCATAAACACAGATAATGCTGAACAAATAACAAATAATGTCAAAAAGAGAAAAAAGCAATAAAACGGTGGTGCTCATAGCAAATTGAGCAATGGAACTTCAGCAAGTGCTGCTTTGCTGTTAAAAGATTGAATTTGGTCACCACTGAAGTGGGTGAGGATGCATTAATGGTTAAGATGGCTCTGCCCCATAACTCTGACAGCTGTAAAGCTCACAAACCATGGGCCTGAACACCAGATAGAAAGAACTTTTGCAGTTTTACTAACTTTGGACACTGAACAATTAAACACCATACTTCCTTTGATACTGTGTCATACTTAAGATTATTCTTTGAAAATTTCTTTCAAATTAAATGAATTCCTTTCTTTTGATGCAACTAGAAAAGCATTGATATTGAACTAGAATAACACTCATTCATTTTCTCAGAGTACAATGACTTGGCCAAGTCATAAGCTACATAAAGCTCTGAACTTATTACATGCCTATTTTTCAGCAAAGTTTTAGAACTACATTATGTGGCATAATCTTTTGACATTTCCATCCAAAGAAACTATTAAAAATCATTTATCTTGCTGCACTGCTGGGCATATACTTTTCAGAAAGATTGACTAGCACATGCCACTCTATTTGAGGGATTTCACAGGTGTTCTGTATCTTTTGAATACTAATATGTCATAAAAGAACATGATCTCCTGAAGCTTGATAGTGCCACTCATTACATCCAATCTTTCACCTTTATAAAGCCAATTCCTCTGAAAATTCTCCCTCTGAAATTCAAGAGCAGTATATTTTTAGTGAATTATATTTAGAAGACATAACTAATTCTCTTAGTTATGCTGTTTGTTCCATCAGTTATGCCATTTGTTTCTTTGTGAAAAAATAAAAACTTGAGACTCTTCTCTGTAAGTGGAACTTGGTCCTTGAGAATGAATCAGATTTACTTAAGCAATATGCAATTTGGAAAGTAAATATATAACTCCAGCTCTCAGTATCAGTCATTCAAGTTTCATTCCTTCCATGGTGCTTTGTTATTTTATGCCAGATCATACCTTCAGTCCAAAGATGCTTAATGATAGACTATAATAATTATGCAACATCTTGTGAAATGCTTTGCTTAACAACACTGGCATTGCTTTGAGAATGGTAGAATAAACTGGTTTTAATTCTATGTCCCTGATGGTGGACTGTAACTTTTTTTTTTTTAAGTCCCTCTTTTGGATGGACGAAGGGAATGTCACTGGCAAAGGAAACATCTTTCCTGCAGACATATTTAAATTACTGATCTATGGACTAAGTTTAATTACAGAACTTATATTTTTTTCAAAATTCAGTTGCATGCATACAGAGCTGATCCAGCACTATCAACATTTTCTAGCTACTCTTTCATTTTTCTATGACTAGTGATTTCAAAGACATCCTGAAATGTCTGTAGGGCTGTAATTTGACTGAATATCAACTTCCTGCATCTCCTAATAATCCTTCTTCTCAGCTTAGATTTGTGAGTATTTTGCTGTTCATCTTTTAAGATCCCTCTGCAGGACACAGAGGAGTTTTTGAGCTTTTTCCTAGTCAAATATATGAAATATGCTGATTTAAAATAATGATACACTAAAACACAGCTCTAACCAGAAACACCCAAGATGGTCCTGGCTGCCTTGAGGAACTGTCATACCGACCCCCTCCGTTCCTTTTCCTCTTGCACACTGCTGCTTCTGTATTCAACATCTATTTCCACTCTTTGATTAAATGTAAGCCAGCTCTTGCTCTGTGGATTTGCAGTATGACTTCAAATACCTCAGCACTTAGGAGCCAGAAGTGTTCTTCAGGCAGAATAGCACACAAATGTTAATTTAACATGTTCTAGACTAGGCACACAATTCCTCCCATTCATGTACATCACTTTTACATTGCTTTAATTCTGCCAACTTTAGCAGAGTTTACCTTGAGTTAAACTTCTGAATAAGTGAAGCATCAGGCAAAAAATAACAATCACATTTTATTTTATATATAGATAGTCATTATGGTAAGTGTAGTTCCTCACATGCAGTTACAGGGATGGTAGAGGTATTCCCCATAAAAAAGATCACACAAAACAGTGAGATTGACTAATTTCAGTCAGCTGACAGCTAGTTAAGAGACAGCAATAAGGACAGAGGGCTTTTCAGCACGGGGGTTTAAAGTGCTAAAGCCTTCATTTGTATCTGCTTTTTATTGTGTAATGCATTTGAATCACTCTCAGCAATGCATCTTATATGTAGAAAACTCATTGCATTTTATTTTCATCATTCTATTGATTCATTTTTAAGTGTCTTTGTTTTTCTCAAGGTTCAGGTGCATGGTGACACAATTTTGCCACAATTAGAACAGAGTCTACCAGGTGACAGGGAGGGAATGCAGATGAGTGAGGCCCCGCTATCTAGAATTCAAATCTCTGGGGAAAAAATTGGCATGCTTCGAGCTACATCCAGCCCTGGTAAAAAAAGGGCAAATTCACTGAAGCCTCTGGTGTTAGAGCAGCCAACAAAGAGGTTATCTGAATAGTTCCAGCTACTTAAAATTTAGAATCTGACTTAAAAAGACAAGCTACAGTTATGCCTGCCTTACTCTTCATTGAATACCTGATTTTATTATAGGTCTTACTCCTCGACTTCAAAGCCATCCATCAGATTAGCCTAAGCTACTATGGATGACCTCCCAAGAGGTCTCCAGTCCACTGAGCTCTCTAGAGTCAAAGATAAAAACTGAAGTTAGAACTATGGAAGACAGAGCTTTCCTGACCACTCACCCACAATGTGTCTCCATCCTCAAAGAGAGGAGCTCTTCTGGGAATCCCAGCTTCTTCAGATCAAAGTATAAAATCCACCCCTTAACATGGCCTTCCCTGAGAATAAAAGATAAAAAATCCTGCTGTTGAGGAGGTGATGAGAGAGCTATGGCGCTTTTTAATGTGTTTATTTTCCAGTCTGGAATGTGCTCACACAGTACAATGTTGTAGAGCAACAAAACCACCCCAGCAGGCAGGGGGGTCATTGATGGCAGCCTCTGTGCTGGGAAGAGACTAAACAGGAGAGAGACACAGAGGGATGCAGGACTGGGGCTCACTGCAGTTTAACCGTGACAAGTGACTTTGGTGGTCTCCATCTCGCACTATGCTCAGGGTGGTCTACATAAATCAGCAGGATCAGCTTTGACTAGGGATGGTTTTCATTTATTGCCTCTCTCAGATTAAAAGGTAAATTGTCAGATTTAGAGGCTGTGATGTGATATTTTCTCTGCCATATATTTTAATTTGTATGGCCTATAGAGAGGAAACCATGGTTGTGTGTGGAATACAAAGACAAGTAATGGTTTTATTATGCTGTTTTTAAGCTCTGCTAGTCTAATACTACATGAGTTTGAGTACAGACACACACTTACTACGTAATTTGTCTTCTTCCTCCTCTTCAAAATGGCTTTGTTTTTGTGGTGCAGGTGCAAAATAAACATTATCTTCAAGAACTTTTAAAGTTTCAGTATTTCTGCTAGTTGCATTAGTAAAAATTTTCTAAATTCTATATAAATCCCTTGAACTATATATCAATAAAAAGAGTATTTTTATCATGACCACAGGATATTGAAAACTACTCCTTAGATAGGTGACTATCTCAGACTGCATTGCTATTACCTCACTGAGCCTTAGTTCTAAGTCTTTTCTCTAAAATGGTAACTTTATAAGAATTTACCTCTCATAGTTAGCAGTCATGAGTAGGTTTGAATTCCTACATCATTGCTTATGGAAAAGCAGCACATCTGAGAGAATCCGAGGGTCTGTTTGGACTACAGACTGCTGTACTGCAAAGGTACAGGCTCAACACTCATGTAAGATTAAATAGCCTCTAAACTTATTTGAACAAGCTTTAAAAGAACTCCATCTAGAGTCAGTGTCTTTCCCTGGCAAGACAGCTGCTGCCATCTGATCTGTTCTGGCTTCTTTCTAACATTACTTATCAAATGGACACAAGCACAAGGGTAGATTTTTCATTCTATTTTGTTCAATGGGATTTTCACTCTGTATATTTGATTGCAAAGACCTGGTTTTCGTGAAGGCCTTGTACCTGCAGAATAGAAGCAGCTTAGCCTTGTGTCCCTGGTTAATCCAGCTGAACATCCATGGAGTTGCTCAGGAGCACTCAGTTAAGCACATATCTGCATGTGCGCAGCTTTCAGGCCTCCACTGTCCACTTACTTGCACCATACATTTGGGATTACTTACGTTAATTGTTACATCTCCTCTAAGGTTTGAAGTCATTTAAAGGATTCCAGATATATAATTAAACTATACACTGGCCTACATCATAAATTCAAGTAAGTCAGCAATAATAAAATAGGGGCAATGTAATTGAGATGAAGCTGCTGATTTCAAGTATAGTATTTGGATTTTTACCGGTGTTGTAGAAATTAAAATCTGACCTATGGTAGTATTGTTTCAATCCTGACAAACCTTTCCACAACTATTTCTTCTCCACATGGATAGGGCTGTAAATAAGTACTTACCCCATAAAATGAATATGGCACATGAAATACTTTGTCTTTGTATTCTTGCAATGTATGTAGCCTCATACAAGTACAGAAATGGATTAGACATTCCTCTTTGGTTAAGAGATATATCAGTGCATAAAGTCACAGTCTGGGTTCATTTAGCCTTTTCATTTGTAGTGCTCCATATTACATGAGTGCAGATCTATTTGAATCTGTTTAATATTCATGATCCTCTCACCAGTCTGAGTGAAAGAGATAAAGCTTTTGATAGCAATCTCAGCAACTTGATTAACAATGCACTAATCATCACTACCATTGACCTGATTCAGAAATGTTTTCAATTCATCCATCACTTTATAACCAAAGATGATTGCATTACCTTACCATTTTTTATTTAAATAATACCACATGAGCTGTAAATATCTTGCCATTTTACTAAATGCACCTTGGTACCAAATTAATTTATTTTTAAAACTAAATACCAAAATGACCTATAATAACCAATTAGGGCAGGAGCATAGGGAAAACGTATCACAAGTGGTCTGCAATAAAATCAATTCACTTTGACTTCACATCAATAAATGTTAAATTGTGCCAAGGAATTAATTTTGCAATAAATTGTTATTGTTGTTATAAAATCTAACTAACACATATTACCAGGAGTAATTATCCATATATCAGAATGCATTGAATGTAGAGTGTGCACTATAATTACTCCCAAAATTGCTTATCATTCAAATGGTAATTTTAGGGATAATGTTTCTTTAACTATAACTTTATAAATTTCATCAGAAATTTATTTTTAGGGTTTTTTTTTCTTTACTTGGTACTGCAAAGAAAATGGAAAACTGACTGTTAAAAATGCAACAGATAATAAATATGGTAATGCAGTTTAATCAGTGTGCCTTACTTTAATATATAATTGCCAAATTTTGCAACACTATTAGTAAAGTGAGATACCTCCTTGTGAGTGGAATTTCCTTCACGAGTGCTAGCTGGAATCTCCAAGCCTATTCATGGCAATAGGTAGAGTACAGCACTGTAAAAATATTAGCATCCAAGTCTGTGTGAACACAAAACCTGTAGGGGTTTTTCTTAAATGTTTTTCTTAGGTATTGAATTTTTCTCTTGTCCTATTATTTGTGTTCAGGCTGAAGTCCACTGTCACGGGTTTGGTTCAGCATTTGGAAACAGGAATATCAATGATCAAACAGAAAAAAAAAATAAAAAGAAAAAAAATTTAAAATTTAAAAAAAAAACAAACCAAACCAAAAAAA